>CAJQUW010011508.1:595000-686957 GCA_907163375.1 Prostheceraeus crozeri | reverse complement strand
TCAAAACTTGGAGAATTATTTCTTTGAAATGTTAGTAATAAATATCTTGGAGTATTCGCAGTTCTAGTAAAATGCCAGTTAAATCTTTGTTCGGAAAAAGTTACTGAACTAGCAGTACGCTTTAGAAAATTTACTGGAATTGGTTTGTTAGTATTTAATCTTTTTGCAATAGCTGTTTCAATCTCTAAACTAGGAGTAATATGCTTAATCCACCATTCAAGTCTATCAATTTTTAAATATGCTTTTTTTCCAGTCTTACCAAAAAAGATTAATTCATTATTTGCTGTACGATGAATTATTAATTTAAATTTTAATTGATATGATATTTTGTCATAATCTAAATATCCGAATAATGGAGACAATGACCAATTAACTGTCTGTTTACTTTTCTTGTTAAATTCACGTCTTTCTTTATATGCACTATTGTTTGTTTTATTTAAATGTTTTGCAATATTTTCTACATCTTTCACAATTCCTGCTGCATCTGTTCCAGCGTGAGTTAAATCATCAACAATTATACCATCATTAGTATCAGGAAACCAACCTTCGATTTCATACTTTTTATTATTTTCACCAATTGTTATAAATCTAAGCATTGTATCAATTACACCTGGAGAATCACTTATTGTTTCTATATTTTGAGTTGCAACATCTAAACGCATTTGTGTAAATAATCTTGGAAAGAAATTATTCTCTAGTGCAATATTATCGGTTTCTGGTAATGGTGTTGTAAAATTGGCATCACTATACAAAGAATATTCACAATGTAAAAATGAATCAGGTAGATATATATAACTCTGCTGATTATCAACTTCAAAAATTAAATCACCTCCAGTATTTACTCTACTGGAAGATCCGGGATTCATAGCAATTCTTATATAGTCATTCTTTTTTTGATTGCAACTGACGAACGGAGGATCGTCTAATCTAAATTTATTTTCGATAAGCGAAGACATTTTTATAAAAAATAATTTGACTTTTTGTTTTTCTCACACACAGAAAAAATTCTGCTAAAATAATTTTACTAAAAAAATTTTGCTAAGAAAATTTTGCTTAAAAAAAATTTTACTAAAAAACATAATTTTAGAATTTTGCTAGACCAGCTCCGCTACAGCTTTGCTGGTTGGACCGAAGGTTGCTACTCACGCCATTTCCTCTTATTTCTTCAATTGAACGAACCGTAGGTTCAATTGAACGTTCTATGGCTACGCCAGATTTCTTCTTATGTTTACTATCAGACGGAGCTCCGCTCCTCAAGGTTTCCCCAACAGCTATGTTAGCAATTTTATTTTTTGTTTCCTCTGAAAGTTTTTTTAAATTTTTTAGTTCTTCAGAATCATTCCTAAGTCTACGAATAGCTTCTAGTTGTTTTAATTCGTTTTGAGACTTGACAGCATTTGATATTGCACTAGCTGTACTACCAATAGCAGCTGCTCCTTTTGCAGCAGATGTAATCAAATCTTTATTATTTTTAATTAAGTTAACGATACTTCCAATACCAGAGAAGATGCCAGCTCCTTCCGTGTGAACTGTTTCTCTATTATCATAATGATGAACAGGATTCATACGTGGTTCATGAGCAATTTTTTTATTTGAAGCAAAATGTTTAAGATTGTGTTTATAAATTATAGGCATTTTTTAGGATTAAATTTGACTCTTGGGAAAAAATATTTACGTTAATATTTGCGCTAAGATTTACGTTTATGATAAGGTAATAACCTCAGGATCTTTGGTCCGATAGGCTAAAGCCTCTGGACAAGGTTCTATAGGTTAGAAACCTGAGGACCTTTGGTCCGACCAAGATTTACGTTTGTAAATGTACAACAACTTCCAGATAACTTTATTAATTGATTGTTGCACTTTATCTATTGCGTCAAGCAGCGTGTGATGTACTTTAATTTCTTTTCTATTAACTTGCATTTTCTGCTGATTAATCTTCAATGCCGTTTTAAGAGCATTTAACTTAATTTTAAGAACATCTAATTGTCTTTTAACAGCATCTAACTGTTCTTTATTTTCTTTAGAGTTTTCTTGTAAATTTTTCTTTAATTCATTTTCTAAATTGATTTTAAGAGTTTTCATTTTATCAACTTTTTGATTAAGTGAGTTTACTTCATTTATTATTCTATTCATCTTTTTCATTTGTTGAGTAATTTTAGAACTCAATTCATCAACACTTTTTTGGAATGTAGTTTGTAACTGCTTTAAATTTTTTTTAATTCTTTCAGGTAGATTTTCTATTTCATCTTCTAATTGTTCTTTTAACATTTTTATCTGATGTTTATTTTTAATTACAGCAGATTTTAAATTTAAAGAAAGTAATATTAAAATTTTTGATTGTTCAGAAATCTTTTTAAAAAGTTTTGCTATATCTGCTTCTAGCTCTCTATCCTTTTTATCAAGTTTTAATAATTTTTCGTTTAATGATTTGTCATTAAGTTTAAGCAACTTTAATTCATTCATCAGTGGAACCAAAACATCGTTTATATATTTTTCTTTTGAGTCATTGACTTGTGTATCAACATATTGTTTATTTGTTAACTCTGTATTTTGTTGCGGAAGAATAGAAAGATGCAATGGACCAGATAAAACATCTCCAGTTTTCATGATATAATTTTCTATCTCTATTTCTAATTCACGATTATTCGGGATATATGCACCTCCACCAACATTTGGTAACATCATTTTTTAACAATAAAAAAATGAAATTTTTTCTAATAAAAATAAAAAAATAAAATTTTTTCTAATAAAAATAAAATAATAAATTTTTTTCTAATAAAAATAAAAAAACAAATTTTTTTCTAATAAAAATAAAAAAATGGATGAAGCAAATTTAAAAAAATTATATTCGTCCGCATCATCCTGTTCTTCTTATTCGACGAGATCAACGGGATTTGGAAATAAATGTTTTGATAATAATAATAATAATAATACTATTACAAATCCATGTATAGATGTTAATATTTTATTTCAATTACAAGCCGAAATATTTAGGGAACAAACAAAAGGTTTACCTTCTATAGAAACTAACTATTGTTTATTTCCAGGTGATCCATTTATTAAATTTATGGAGATTGTAAGCAAATATAATGATGTTGCATATGTAGAATTAAATAAAGAAAATATGGTTATAATAGGTCATAATAATGTTTATGGTTTTATTAGAGCAGTATTACCAATTAGTAATACTGATTGGATAGAAAAAAAATTATCAATTATATTAATATTAAAGAATTAGTTAAAAAATTAAAATCCTTTTCAAAAGAAAAAATTAGATTATTTGTTGATGAACAAAACCAATATAATATTCATATCGAGAGTAAAAAGCATAACGAAGAATTATTATGTCAAGTATATTATAGAGATACAATTTATAAACAAGAAACATTAGAAATGCCGCAAAGATATGATGATGATACATATATAGGATTGTATTCCAATTTAAATATTAATTTGTTAAAATCTTATATAAATGGTTTAGCTCAACAAGAAAAATTTATATGTGGACAACACCTTATACTATTAACAATGTCCATAATCATAATCATAATAAACGAACCGAAGGTTCTAGGGCTTTGCCCGATGTTAAAGAATCTTATGATAATAATGATGATAATAATATAGATGATGATAATATAGATGATGATTCTGAAACATCTGAAAATGGTGTAAATGGTAAGAAAGATTATAAAAAATATTAGTAATTATAAAAATTTAAGTGAAGAAAAATTTATATCTCATACTGATGTACATGATATTAATACTACATATAATCAAAATTTATCTAAATTTCATTTTCTTACAATTGAAAATAATAATGATGGTATAGTTGAAGATACTGTTCGACAACTATGTGTCGGGTCTACAAAATTTAAATTAGGATTTACATCTAATCAATTTAAAATTTTATCATCTTTAATAAAAACTAAAAGTGATTCAGATTATGGTGGTGTTACTAAATTTTCCAAAACAGAACAAAGACCAATATTTTTCTCTATTATATTATTATCAGATAAAAGATGTAATTTAGAGTTAGATATTCCAATAAGAGAATGGTATCCAATCCCAAAAAGTGTAATTTATGATGATGATGAAGAATCAATTTATGATGTTGAAGAATCAATTTATGATGATGATGAAGAATCAATAGTTAGTGAAAATAAATTTAAATTATCTTTTGATAAAACGTTATATGATAAAACTTAATATGATAAAACTTAATATTATAGAACATTATATGCTAAAACTTAATGTGATAAAGAAAAAAAATAACTAAAGAACGTGAAATATATAATAATATATATTAACTCTCTGGACCTTGATATTAGAATGTTTATATCTAAAATTAAAACAATTTTTTTCTTTAAAAAATAAAAAAAATGGAAAATACCAAGTTTTATTGTAACTTATGTAAAAAAATTTGCAAACAAAAAGAAGTTATCAATCTCATTTAAATAGTAAATTGCATTTACAAAATGTAGAACGAGTTGATGAAGGAAATATATTAAAATTAAATAGTTATAAAAACTATCTAGAAACATTGCCTACTGATATAAAAGTTAAAAATATGTTTGATGATTATTCACATTCGGAATATAAAAAAGTTTTTAATAGTGAAGATGAACATGTACAAACCGAAGGTTCTAGGGCTTGGCCCGTACCAGATGGAAGATATTTACTTAGCGATACTGATGAATTTAACGAAATAGATGAATTTGATGAAACTAAAAAAACCGATGAAGCGGAACGAACCGAAGGTTCTAGGGCTTCGCCAGTAACAGATATAAAATATTTATTTAATGAATCGGTACACGGGACATCAAAGATGTCTTCCAGGGCTTCGCCCGTTGAACATAATGAAACCGATGAAACTTTTTATAATGTATTAAAAAACTTTTTCAAAATATTTAAGAAATCTTTCAAATGTTATATGAATGTAGAAGTACTTTATACCAAAAAATGGACCTGATGGAATTCCTGAAGAAATAATACAAGGACATTTTACAAATTCGCAAGAAATTCATAATGTAAATGATATACAACCCATATTTGAACAAATGATACTTAAATTAGAAAATTGTATAATTGAAGCTCATTTACGTGAATCTGGTTGGAGATTTGTTAAAATACTATCTAAGAAAATAGTAATTGATAAATATAAAAATAATACTGGGGGTAGTTATGTTCCTTTACCTTTCAGTTCACCACAAATAATCAACATAAAAAATGAAGATGATTATTGTTTTCTGTGGAGTATTATAGCACATTTACATCCTGCAGAATATCACAAAGAGAGACTAAGTCATTATAATAAAGAAGAATACATAAAGGAATTTGATCTCTCTGATGGCTTACATAAATTTCCATATGATTATAATAGGTTAATAAAGTTTCATAAAAAGAATAAAAATTTAATAGAAGTAAATGTTTTTGAATTAAATGTGAATTATGTTTCTATTGGTAAAATTACTCCACTTTACTCAGATTCAAAAAAATTTTATTTGAATAATAAAAATTTATGTCAATCAGAAATAGTATATAATGATAGAGGAAATTACATGCATCATAATTTTTTTTATCAAGGAAATATAATATGTACTGAAAAATTTCAAATTGTTAAAACATTATCACCAATAATGATTAATCATAATAACTATAAAGGACGTAATTATAATTATGATTATGATTCCGATTATTTATCTTTATCTTTAGAATATCAACAAAAATTACAAAATTTAAATGAAATTTTACAAAAATGTAAAAGAGATTATCAACAACAAACAAAAATATTAGGACAAGAATACGGCCATAAATATCAAAATAAGATAGAAACGATTCAAGAATTAAATAAAGACAATAAAGAATTAAATAATGAAGAAAATAAAGAATTAAATGAATGTTTAAAAAATGTCAACAACAATATAAAGAACAATATAATAATGAATATGAACAACAGCTGAAAATATTCAATCAAAATTATCAACAGTCTGAAAAACATTTACAAAGACAAATTGATGAAACACATGAAATATATAAAGATAAATTTGAAAAATTAAAACAAACAAAACAACCAGCACAAGCGAATATTTTATATTATCAGGGTCATTTTATATTGTGTAAAGATGTTTCTATATTTACAAAAACTTCAGATAATACAAATTTTCCTTGTCTTCAATGTATGACAAGTTTTAGAACTAAAGAAGAAATGAATAGACATTTGGAGAATTGTCAACAAAACGAAGCAGTTGAAAATACTTTTCCTAAAGATGATTATTTAATATATAATAGACATTATTTGAAAAATAAAGTACCCTTTACTATTTATTGTGATTTCGAAGCATATAATGTTAATATGACACAAAATCGAACGGAAAGTTCCAGGGCTTCGCCCGATTCTGAAAATTATAATTCTGAAAATGGTACGGGCCAAGCCCTAGAACCTTCGGTTTATAATTATGAAAAAAGTGCAGCTGAACAAAGTAAAGAAAAATATTTATTTGAACAAAAACCATTATGTTGGGGAATGTACATTCATTCAAATTATCCTGAATTATTTAAATCAGAATATTATCAATACTATGGTGAAGATAGTTCATAAATGTTTACAAAGAAAGTAGAAGAATTACAAGGACGTTTTTCACAATTGCTTGAAACAAATATTCCAATGATGCCATTAACAGAAAAAGAAAAATTAAATTTTATTAATGAAACAAAATGTTATTACTGTGGAAAAGAATTTACAAAAAATTATAAAAATGGCAGAGGTAGATATCTTGATAAGCGAAGCGGCGGCTCTGCCGTCAAAGTAAAAGATCATGATCATCTAAATGGATTATATAGAGGTGCAGCACATAATTCTTGTAATCTTAATGCTAATAAATTTAAATATAACTTTGTTCCTCTATATTTCTGTAATGGTTCTAAATATGATTTCCATCTAGTAATGAAAGATTTATTTTCATCTGAAAAATTACAACAACAACAAATAAATGTACTATGTAAAACAGAAGAAGAATATTTTTCAATGCAATTAGGTTGTATTAGAATTTTAGATGCATTTAGATTTTTTACTCCTTATTCATTAGATGTTATGGGAAAAACTTTGAAATCTGAACAATGTAAAATATTAAATAAATATAATTTAAAACCTTTGAAAGGCATATTTCCGTATGAGTATATAGCCTGCGGCTCACAGTCGAAGACTGATATAACTGGAGATTTTAATTCTGTGAATAAAATTATGGAAGAACAGAAACTTCCTCCAATAAATAAATTTAAATCAACATTAAAACAATCATAATTATCTGAAGAAGACTATGCAGAAGCTGAAAAGAATTGGAGAGAGTTAAATTGTAAAACAATGTATGATTATACAATGAAATATCTTCAGATAGATGTATTAATACTAGCTGATCTTTTTGAAAACTTTCGTGATATGTGTTTAGAATATTACGGAATAGATCCATGTTATTCTTATTCTACACCAGGTTTAACATGGTTAGCAGAATTAAAACATACAAATGTTAAACTTAAACATTATAAAGAAAATACATATGATAAATTATTATTTTTTGAATCTGGAATTAGAGGTGGTGTTTCATCAGTTTTAGGTAATAGATATGTTAAATGTTATAATAAGAAAGTAAATCCACAAGAATATGGAATAATGAAACCTTTATCTCCAGAAGAAAAAGAAAAAATATTAGAAATTTTTCGAACGAAACGAGAAGGAGTAGAACGTGAAAATGCAATTGATGAATTCATGAGAGAAAACTATTTGTTATATTATGATTTTAATAGCTTATATTCTTCTTGCATGATATAAGAATTACCAACAGGTGAAATGTCATGGTGTAATATTCGTGCGACATCAGAGATGTCTACTAGGGCTCCGCCCGTTCTTGATTATCAAAAAACATATGATGGAAATTATAATCATATAATCATGGTTATATATATGAAGTTGATTTAGTATATCCTGATGAAATAAAAGATAAAACAAAATATTTTCCTTTCTGTCCCGAAAACAAAATTCCCAATATAGAAGATTTTTCAGATTATCAAAAATCTTTAATTCCTAAGAAATACAGACCAACAAAAAAACTTATGTTAACACAAAGCAATAAAGGAAAGTATGTTGTTGAAGGAAGAATGCTAGATTGGAATTTAGAACATGGAATGATTCTCACCAAAATACATCGAAAACTATTTTATCAAAAATCTAGGTGGTTAAAAAATTATATAGAGTTCAATATTGAAAAACGTAAAATAGCTAAAAGAAATAAAGATGATTTTGGAAACGTGTTCTTCAAATTAATGAATAATGCATTTTATGGTAAGACTTTAGAAAATGTGCGTAATAGACAAAATATTGAAATAGTTTATGATAAAGATAGGTTTCAAAATTTAACAAGGAAACCTACATATAAAAGAACTACTAGATTTAGTGATGAACTATGTGCTGTACATTTACGTCGAATCAGCGTAAAACATGATAAGTTTAATTTTATAGGATTCACTATATTAGAATTAGCTAAACTATTTATGTATAGATTTATATATGATTATTTAGCACCTGCTTATGGCAAAAACTATAAATTACACTTTACAGATACCGATTCTGTTTTCTTAGAATTAACAATACCGTATAATTCTTCACTTGATGAAGAAATTAATAGAATAAAAGATATCATTCATCCTTCTGATTTATGTAAAGTAAAAGATGAATTAGAAGGAAATGAAGATTTCATAACAGAAGCTATATTTTTAAAATCTAAATGTTATTGTTATGATACAACTAATAATATTAAAACACATAAATCATTAAAAGGAATTTCAAAGGCATCAGTGGCTAATCAAATAACATTTCAAGATTATAAAAATGTATTATTTAATAATGAAATAAAAACAGCATGTAATTATAGACTTAATTCAAAAAAACATAACATGTATTTAAAAGAAGAACATAAATTAGCATTAGATCCATTTGATGATAAAAGAAAAATTTTAACTGATGGAATAACTACTTCACCTTTTTAATTTTCTAATTTCTAAGATAGTCAAATTTGATATATACATAAAATAAAAATATACAAATATTATAACACTATATTTGTATATTTTTATCACTCGGCAAACAAATGTTCTATCGACTTTCAGTCGGGGCGAAGCCCCTCGAGGAGAAGCCTAGTCAGAGAACAATTGTTCGATAACTCTATCATGAATTTTTTTATCAATATTAATTGTAATGAAGCCATAATCTTTTGACCAAGCATTGTTACACGATTGTTTAAATTCATCTTTATTTCTTACACATAAATCTCTTAACAAATCACTTAAGTTTCTTGCATTTATTTCATATAGTATAAATATATTTGCATTCTTTCTAATAACACTTCCATCTAATGAATACATACTTTGTGTTAAATAAAATACACTACAGTTATTATGTCTACCTCTTGTGAAATAATTTCTCTGAACTGACTGATTTCTGTCATTAACACAATCATCAAAAATTACACAATGTTTCATTGTTTTATCTAGTTTACTAGGATCTTGCATATTACCACTATCATCTATTAATTGTATCTTTATATGCTTATTTTTATTGGATTCTACTAACTGACTATTTTTTGCTGCTTCTTCACACCACGAACTTATTTCTTCTTCATCTTCAGATTTTTCATATTCTTTGAATAATGAAGCAATTGCTGTTTTTTTAAGATTATTTTCAAATCCATATTTTAAAAATTGATAGACGGGTTGTTCTGCCGTTGTTGTATAAATTATAAGATTGTTATAATCCAAAAAATTTGGAGTCGTTAAAATTTTAAATAATAGATACGTTTTTCCACAACCTGATCTTCCGCAAATAACTGACAAAACTTTATTAGATAAATTTGGATGATGATTAAATTTAAGTTTCTTTTTATTTAATGGGGGTACTTCACTCATTTTTTAATAAAAAAATTTATTTTTATTTTATTTTTATTTTTAAAGAAGAAGAAGAAAATTAAACTTCTCTAGCTTCGCGTGGGAGTTTATACCTCTCGAACCAAAAGATCTATCATAATCTCTTCACCTCCAAAATTTATTTCTTGTCCTTTCTCATCAGTGATTCTAATGCCAATGTTGTTAATAGTTTTTCTTGTAATAGGAAAATATATTAATGTTTGTGGAATTACATTTAATCTATAACCAATGGGTACAGTAAAAGCTGGAAAACTGAATATTAAATTTGACAATTTACCATTTATATATCCTCCTTCAATAATGTCACAATGTACAACAATTGAATTTATTTCAGTTATTTTTGGAATATTCTCACCTAAATGATAACCTTGACTATAGGTTTGTTTATTAAATCCTAATAGCTTTGACAATGATCTATCATGATTAAAATCAACTTGATGATTTTCGTCTAAAGTAAGAGAAAATTTATTAACTGCCGGTTCAACTGCAAAATGTAATTGTTTCTTATCTTTAAATGGTATACCTAAATGTCTCTTAATTTCATTTGATATTGATTCAACTTCTTAAGAACCAGGAAGAAAAGTTTGTATTTTCCATGTTTTGCCTTTATCAGTGGAATATCTAAATTGATCATTCACATCTTTTATAACATCTTGAATAGTGTTAAATGTAGAGAAACTAGTCAATGCAATTTGATAATTTTTATTTTGTTCTAAATGTAGAATGGGTTCTAAATTACAAGTGTGTGATGAAGTAGTTGTTATAATTTTTAACGTCGTACTAAATTTTGATGAACCCAAAATCTCTGTTAGATTTTCTAAATGATTATTAATTTTGTCTAAATCTGCTGAACACATTTTTTAGTTAAAATTTTAAATAAACATTTTTTATAAAAAAATTAAAAACAACAACATATTTCAGCTACGGGCGAAGCCCTAGAACATTCGGTTCGTTATACTTTTATAATCCTCTTCATTTAGAATCTGCTTTTCCAGCAGTCTTTTCAATATAGCATGAATTTCATTGAAACTAGAATTATGTCCTTCTTTTATTGCAGATATTAAAATATTTAATCTATTTAGTAATTCTTGTGGATCATCTGGTAAAAATACAGTTGTTTCTGTTTTCTGTTTTTCAGATAAACCTTTTCCTACTTTAACTCCCGTTGATAACAAATTTTCTAATTGTTTATAACGTCTAAGAGATTTTACTGCACCAACTCTATCTAACATAGCTTTATATTTTATGAGATCTTCTACAGCATAATTATTTAAATCTGCTCCTCTTAAAAGATCAACAAAATTTCTATCTAAATTAAAAGGAGATTTATCTGGTGAAAAAATTAAGCCTCGAAAAGGTTGTGGAAATATTTCTTTTTGTCCGAGATAAAATCTAGGTATTGTTTTTCCATCTATAAATGAAATAGAATGTTCAAATTGCATAGATTTTGGTAATTTCTTATTAATGTTTGATTCTAGTAATCCATAGTTATCTAATATAGTTCTGTGCTCTGGATCTGTTATATCAATTTGTTTATCATTATTTGTACTTTCTTTTTCAAGAGTTTTAAATGGTTTCATAGTTTTTTCAAAATCAGTTTTTACTTGCTCGGTTTGCTGCATTTTTTCAAACATATCAGATTGAATACCAGCTTTTATCATTCTATGTTGAAGATGATTTTCTTTCATAATATTTCTTTGTTTTATTAACTCTTCTAATTGTTTTATTCTTTTAAAATTATCAGCTTTAATTTTATCCATTTTTAAAATATAATATTTGAATTTTGTGGTAACATTGGAATACAACAAAAACATTTTACTGAACAAATTATTTTTTTATTGCTTTGTTGTCTGACATCTTTTCGTTTAAAGGTTTCTCGTTTTAAGTTTTGTTTAATAAAGTTTTGCTTAAATTTTCGCTTAAAGTTTTTAGCTCTTCTAAAAAAATTTTGTCATTTTCTTCATTAGAAATTTTGCCATCACTAGAAATTTTGCCATCCTGTTTATTCTTATCATCAACTTTTTCGGACTTTAAATGAAATGGCGTTTTATTAGCTTTATTAGCTATTTGATCAAATTTTTCAATCTCATCTAACGTAATAACATTATCATCACATACTCTTTGAAAGTAGTAATGCAATTTATCATAGACTTCTTTAATATGTAAATGCTTAGTTTTTAATGATTTTCGTTTCTTAGTTATTAAAGATTTATCTAACATTGTAACAAGTGAAGTTGCAAAAACACCCGTACCTGTTAAAGCTGTAGCAACTACTGGAATTACTAAAACACCAGAAGATATAACAATAGTGAGAGCGCCTAAACTTATTGTTAAGAATATGCCAATTCCTTGTGTTACATTCTTAACTTTAGTCCATCTCTTTCTTAATTTTTTATAATGCTCTAATCTTAATAATAATTGAGATTCCTTATCTTTCATATAACGTACTCTATCTTTGTGTTTTTCTTTATTCATTTTTTCAATGTCCATTAAAGTAGAACTACGTTCATATGATAACGAAGGATATATTCTTGCGGTTTCTTCCATTTTTGTTTCTTCCATTTTTAAAGAAATATTTTGAATAAATATTTTGAATACAATCTTCTGAATTTCGATTTAAATAGAAATACGCAGTTGTTTGTTTGCCGTATATTTCTAAGAACTCAGTCATGTTATTAACCTGAGGTAATATATCACCTATATTACTCAGTATAACTGTCGGATTTTCATCATTCATTTTAAATGAAATAAATTCCAATAACTGTAATAATGTCTACTTCTTGTACAGAAAAATGAAAACAACGGCAGTGTATTTTGCATCAAATATAATAATACAACAATCAATCTTATCATACAATTGTACTATGTCAGTCTACTACCATTAGACTGGAGAACAAAAGAAAATTTAATTACATTTCAAAATAATCCAAAATGTGTTACTACTAAGTTCCATGAATCATTCTCAAATATCAAATATAATAATACAACAATCAATCTTATCATACAATTGTACAATGTCAGTCTACTACCATTAGACTGGAGAACAAAAGAAAATAGAATTACATTTCAAAATAATCCAAAATGTGTTACTACTAAGTTCCATGAATCATTCTTAAATACCAAAGATTATGTTACCTACTGAAATATAGATCTATACAATAGCAGTCTACTACCATTAGCTGGAGAACAAAAGAAAATTTAATTACATTTCAAAATAATCCAAAATGCGTTACTACTTATAAAGAAGTCTTCATAAATATATATATATTTGTATATATATATATATATATATATATACATAAATACATCAAATATGTATGTACATTCCACATATCTTAAAAAGTGAAACAACACAGTTAATGTTCATTCATCTTGGGAACCAAACCTCATTTCTTCTATAGTTGTCGGTTGATTCAATTTTTCTATATAAATTTTGATTTCTTTAAAATGTTTTCTAACAAAACTAATGGGCATTGATGAATTTAAAAATAATACGTGTGATGGTAGAATTAGATCTGATAAGTTCATCAAGAAATAACAATAACTTGCGTTATAGGAAATTCTAAATAGTTCCAAGTTTGCCACAAATCTGTTTTTTTTTATTGTCACTCAATTCCAGAATTCTTTTAAATCCATAACCTTGATAAGCAGCACTTCTCAGCAACGACCCATGGTGCACTTTATCACTTGCAATCAGTTTTGAAATCATAGTAGCACTATCTTCGATGGTAATGAAATGTTCTTTTGTAACATTGAACTGAGGAATTGTAGTAGTGTTAAGATACTGTTCTATTTTTACTGTAATATCCTCCACTTGTTTTTGAGAGTCCAATTTGTTCTTCTTTCTCGATTGAATTTCTAACTTCCACTCTTCAAAGTATTTATTCGCAGTTTCCTTGTGCTCTTCTTTAATTAAGTTTAGTAAAATCGGCATGTAAAACGAAAAAGCCTCCGCGGCAGTACGTTTTGGCATTTTGCAATGAAGAAAGAAAACAGTCACTAGTTATGATTAATGGAATTGTAAATGAAGTCTTACTTCCTACATGCTGCAATATATTCCACGTCTTACAAATGACTAAGTGGGTGTAGCAGCTGTTTGTTCTTTCATACATTGTTTCCTTTCAAATGTTTGAGTTGGAGGTCACAGCTCTTTACACTGAAATGCCTTTTATTCATAAATGCGAGAAGCAGATGTTCTCTACAATTGAGTGATCATCTGAGTGCAAAGCAGTAACAATAACAAGCATTGTGAGAGATTGTGTTATATTCTTAAAGAAATATTATTAGACACATGATATATTTTAAAAACCTGAAAGATGGATAAAATTCATGAATTTGAAATTCTCAACTTTTATGATTTTCGGTGTCCTGGAATGGTCATGATTTAAGCAATGAAAAATGTCATAATCACAAATTTGAGATTCTTAACTTTTCTGTTTTTTTCGGTGTCCTGGAACGGTCATGATTTTAAGGGTGAAAATTGTAATTCTCAAATTTGAGATTTTGAAAATTTTGAAAAATTGGGTATTTTTAAAAACGCCCAAATTTATGAATTTAGGTCTTAAAAACCTGAAAAAGGGTTCAAATTCATGAATTTATGTCGTTTTTAAAGATACCATTTTTTTGAAAAAATGGTACTTTTTGAATGGACTAAATTCATGTATTTAGGTCTTAAAAACCTGAAAAAGGGTCTAAATTCATGAATTTATGTCGTTTTTAAAGATACTATTTTTTTGAATTTTATGGTGTCCTGGAACGGTCTTTTGCCCATTACTAGCAATTGATATAACGAATACAGCCAATGATAAACGTTTGCAAAATGTAATCTACTCAGTAGGTACATTTTCAGCTCATGCTTTTTTAGTTACAAATCTTGTCTGCTTCGCATTCAATTTCAGAGAACAATATCGGAATTCTTATATTCAAGGAAAAATATATAGATTGGCAGTAAATGCATTTCCTTTTTTTATTTATTAAATACAGATTTTCTCCCAGTTATTAAAACGTGACCTACTTAGGCAAAACAAAATAGTGACAAAATCCTCTGACAGTATCTTCAATACACCGGTTGTCGTGGTCGTGGTTCGTCAGACAGAAGGCGACCAATGGTGACATGCCTATCGAGAGTATACGTTGTTCTCTCTATCCGATCCGTCTTGGTCAACAAAATGGATCTGTAGCTATGGCCATCCAATCTTCTCTAGAACACAAACATTCGTTTTCTGATAATCGAATAGAAGTCTAGCAGCGATTCTGATGCTGATCATTGTTTCATCATTTAAATCATTATTTCTGTTAATTAGAAGTTGCTATGCTTTGTAACTGTGCAAAGTTACTGCAAGTAGGTCTATATGCAAAGCAATGCCTATCCTCGTTTTCAAAAATCCTAAAAGCCATTTATGTAAGATGTCATTTTCAGCTAACTTCTCAATTGAGCATTACAGACAATGCTTAGCACCATGCGCCAGCACCACATCCAGCATCGGATGACTTTCCTTAATCAGGATTCATGTTTCACAGAAAATACACAATCGAGGACACTTGAGATTGAAGCAACTTTTTCTCTGAAAGACAGACAAACGAATGTCAAAGCCTCAAATCTTTAACCGAGACGTCACTTTTGACCGTCCCGCTTTTGAGTGATCGCATATCACTCAATCGCACCTCACTTCATGCAACAATAACGCATCCAGAAAGTTGAAGTTCACAGCGTAACCTCGTTCGTTCTGAAAACCATGATCTGCGTATCTCAGGTTATTCACGATTCTTCTTCATTCATCAATGTCTTCATTATATGCGCTGATAGATGTGCAAAATTACATCTAAAAATATTCTAATTAAAAGCACATCGACGAAAACTGGGACTGTTTGCTAGTCGCACCGGTGTATTGGGCAGTGCACTGAAAATTTTAAAACAGTCAGGATGAAGCACTTATGGTCGAAAATAGGTTTGGTCAAAATGAGTCCCTTGAATCTGGAACGCAGGGTCTGTCTTTTATTGCGTGCATAGGTGTTGATGTTTCGAGTTACATACAAATTAAGCAGAACGATTTTTAAATCAATTGTCATACAATGACTAGTGGGTGTGCTGTATCTAATGATATCGTATTGATAAGGGTTAGCCTACAATGCCGGCATTAGAATTGCTCTGATCCTTTTGCTCCATAAGTTGTTCCTCCTTTTGTTTTACTAACTTCTGATAGTGCTGCAACATTGTCTTTCGCATCTGCAATGAATTCGTAGACAGGGACCAAAGATTCAAGGTCTTCAAAAAGTCAATGCATATCCTGCAGTTTGCTTTCACCGAAAGTGTACCCGTTCGCAAGTTGAATCCTGGAACAATGTGCCCGGATGATTTCTGTATTTCTCTTTCGTCTCCGCTACCTGCTTACTTCATTTTATGACTTAACTTCTTTCTCTTGCTAGATTTGAGAATTCATGTTACCTACTGCATGTTATATCAGTAATCTGCGTGATAGGTATAATTTTAGAAGCTTTTGCATCATCTGTGTGTGAAAGAATCCGTTAGGCATGGCGAATTAAACAACTTCGCTCATTCCATGTTATATTGCCTGCAACATAATCCGCATTGCATTCTGAGAACAAGTGTGGCCATGGAAAAATCATCGACGTTTTGCCTCATCAAATAAATATATCAGTACCATTGATGACTTGTAACTTGACTTGGTGGTGGACTTTCATATTTTTGCGTGCTTCTCTATGTATCGCAGTGAGTGTATGGTGGCCTTCTATTTCAAATACGAGTGTCATTCAATGTCTTGTCATCCATGTCTGTACATATAGTATCAGGTACTTCTATACTCCCCCCACATACCTGTACGAAAGCCACATTTCACCAAAACTCGTCGAACCTGTAACATTGGGGAAAAATTGTGCTGTCATAGAAGGAAAGCACAAACAACACTGAGAAGTTTTACTTAAACCCTGGCATGAAGGATTGGTCCCCTGCAAACATAGTTAGAATTTAGGCATAGAATTTCAGATCATGAACTTCGTGGCATTGTTGTCTACAGTGAACGACAAAGCGAGTGATGTAAATTTTCTCCAAACCAGAGGAATTTTACACACTCAACACTTTTGCGACGGTGGTCATGAAATGAGACTACACTTAGTAGCGAGAGAAGAAGTGAATGTGAACTGAAAATGTGGGTGGAGGGAGAATAGAAGTACCGTAGTTTCATGTTCATAATAAAACGCACCTTCATCAAAACTGTTCTTTGCTTCATACGCGGATGTAACAATCGGACAGGTATCCTGATAATTGGATGCGCAATTCAGCTCAAAAGTTCCTATTCCAAATAATGCTCATCCACTAGAAGTGCTAGGAGTTCAATGAACTTCATATCGTATCACGATCGATGGCATGATAGAGGACCCCACGCAAATACGTTAGAACGGACTTCATTGCTATGTCCGAATGCACATAACCAACTCAGCATGAAGTCGACGGAGCCTTTCGAAACTAGCAAGACTCCGGCTCCGGACATCTTTGATATTTTTCAAAATCATATTTTTTGGGAAATCGTAATAAATAGTTTCCAAAATCATTTATGTTTGCTTTCTAATACCACAGTCTATTTCATTGAAGGCAGGATGTGCAGATATTAGGCGTAATATCTGCTTTTACAATACATTAACTTTGCCAAACTAAATGCCCAATTTATCCCCAGATGCACTTATTATGCGACATTGATTTTTAGTGTTCCAGGCATGTAGGCCTACACTGTACAGTTTATAGGCTATGTTGTAGGTAAATGTGAAATCTCTAAGTAAATGTAACAAACTCCATTATATATTGCTCCATCCTTCTCAAGCTTGAAACTAACCTCAAAATTCAAAAAATACAGATTAAGACCTTGCCATCTACAACCGAGATCTTTATTGAATTTAATAGCAAGACGTAATCGAATGGAGATAAATGGTGTGCAGAAATGTCAAGATAAACGATGTGAGTGCTGTAAATCTCTGTTGATCGGAAAAATATTCAATTATGAGAAAAATGGAGAACAAAGACAATTTCAAATCAAATCCAATATGAACTGCAATTCCAGAAACATAATTTATGCCCTGCAATGTGCAGGATGTATAGCCACTTACATCGGCCAAACAGGAGATTCTCTGCGCGCAAGAGTTCGAGTGCACCGTCAACAAATAAAGGATGAGAACTATCGCTCCCTCCATGCTAGTAATCATATACTCAACTGCGCACGCAACTCCAACCCATTGTTCTATATCATGCCGATTTTAAAATTACCACCCACCTGCACAAAATTGTATAGGGAAAAGAAAGAAATTTTTTTTCAGAAGGATTGATGAAGAATATGGATACTTAGTTTGTTATAATTTTTCCTTTTTCAGCTTAGAGGTGATAGAGATATCATTATCTTTCTTTGGTATTTCGATATCATACTTACATAGATTTTGAATGCTATGATTTTAATTCAGTTTGATGATATACGAATTGTATAATAAATCATTCTATGCCCTTGAGAAGCCTGCAACAGGCAGAAACCAGTCGTGCTGTCTTATTTATTTGCCTAGTTTTTCTTTATAACATCTGGGTGTGATTACATACTGGTATATATATATGTATAAAAATGAAAGGCGATGAAACCAAAAACACGTCTTTGCGTAACCGGTTTCTGTGGTTTATTGGTTACCACTTCATCAGACGCAAATAAATGAAATAAAATGAGCTCATAGGCAGTTAAGGGGGGTTTGAATTTTAATATGAAATATCTCTCTTTTGCCTCCCTTTCTACTCTATGAGCTCTGTCTGACAATTGAAATATAGGCGCAGCTTCAAACTTGATTTCTTGATGTCGGCAACACTCTCTGATGTGCTTGCTAACATACAACAAGTGCTTGTAGGAAAAGGAAAAGATTCAAAAATATCAAGACAAGATCGAAGTGCAAAGACTATGGAAAGCGAAAGCTGAAGTCGTACCGATTGTCATCGGCGCGCTTGGAGCAATAACTCCAAAGTTGAAGAACTACCTCCGCAGACTACCAGGAAGCCATGTAATTCACAAGCTGCAGAAAGCAGCGCTTCTCGGAAGTGTACATATCCTCCGAATGCACCTAGGTCTCCGAGACTAGATACGTATGTATCACCGACCACAAGTGTCGAGAGCAAAAAAAGTAAGATTTTATATGTCCATGATTCACCCTTTTGAAATTTAAAATGTCCTCTGATTCCTGTCATGCATTTTTCTAGCTGAATGAAACGCAAAAATCATCAGTCTTCTTATATGCAGAAAAATTCCTAAATTAGGAGTACTCTCATATACATTGCGTTTCTATCGTGATCACATTTCGTTACAGATAAATGAACATGGCAGAAGTTGGGGAGATAGTCACAGCATCCGGAAAGAAAATTTTGGAAAAAGGATTGTTCGGAAGTGTTTCAAACTTCAAGATTGAAAGAGGATACGGTTTTGTGGATCTCAATTCACGTGGTACCATATTCATGAGCGTTACAGAAGTTCTGAACCACCCTGTAAGAAAGGACGGCAAAGGCTATGTTCAAAGAAATCGAAGGGTAAAAGGAGACTTAGCTCAAGGTCGTAAGGGATTGGAATTTGTGAATGTGAAATTGCTTGAAGATTATTCAGATTCAAATGCAATAACTAGCAATAAACTGTCACCAGCAATGCGACTTATGCGCAAGAAAGTTATGCTTGATGACTCAGCTTGGGATGAAGTTGTTTGTTATATATGTGAGAAGTTGATGCGTGATCCATTAGAGCTACCATGTCGTCATGTTTTTTGCGGAAAATGTTTGGAGAAATGGATCTCCGCCCAACGTCAATGTCCCATCCCTGAGTGCCAGAAACCATCTGCTATGTCGGAACTGAAACCCGTCACTCCCAATTTTAATCGCTTGCTGAAAAAATGTAAAGTTGACTGAATATCGGCACTTTCATTCTTTGGGTTTTTTCAAACAGCACCTATTCGTAGCAGTCCACTTTGTTTTATCAGCATTATAGGGAGTGTAAGGTGTAGCTATATCTCAAGGTCTTTGTTGTGACTAAGCTGTTAGAGTTTCTTTTCACTTTAACAGAAATCTCACAATTCACGAGATGATAAAACAGTAATTCATTTCGTGTATTCTTCCATTTTTTTCTTGCATCGGCAATCTCCTCTTAATCTTTTCTGAATAGAGGTTACCGTCAAAGATGACTCCTTGCAGAAATAGCAATCCTAGAATACAATAACAAAACACTTTCGAAAATATTGACTCCTTTCATCTATCCTCCAAGCATATATTTGTGATCAGCGCCACACATTGGAACAGGTATAGCGACAAACTGAAATTGATTTACTGCGCCTATCAAGAAGTTGGTTCCGCTAACTTCACAACGGAACCATTTTTTCTTTAAAGTTCAATTTCTCAGACACGACTGCGAATTTGAGTCCAAAACTGAGCCCGATTTGTGATCAGGAGGCTAAAATTGATAAAGTAGAAGCTGTTTCGAATAGAATCTCGCTGTAACAAATGATGGTTCCGCCAACTTCACACACGTAGAATTAATAAATTCGTTATGTCTTATCAAGATTAAGAGATCATTATTGTCTCTCGATTTGAGCATTTGACGGATGAATTCTTATGCTTGCCTTGAGCAGTCAGTCATCGAGTTTGAATTGAGCTGTTCATGCAGTCAATTTGAGTCCTAAATCGACGACTGAGAGTTTGGTGCAGGAATAGCAGAATATAACCCCGTTTATTGCATAAAAGTATTTCTTGAAAAGATTGTCAAATTGAAAAGTGTTCCATGCATGCATTATCTTGAATTATTTAGCCGAAAGTATCTAGAAATAATACAGTCTATAAAATATTTGCAAGTGCATCAATAGAAATACATAGTGAAATCCAGCAAAAGTGGTTCCGTTTTTTGTCCACTCAAAAAAATTCTTTGATTGAAAAAAAAATTGATTTCCTTTGCTCCTGGAAGTCATGGGTGAGATTCCTCCGAAATTCCGGAAATTTGGCATGAATGTTATTGGGTCTCGAGATTCGTCCAAAAACGTTATAAAAAAACTCTATTTTCTATACAGTGGTTGAATTTTTGAGTACGTTTTGAGAGGCAAAAATTTTTCAAGATAACAGTCATCTTTCTTTGCCTATATTTTGCTAAGTGATATAGTTGATAAGACTGTGATACTATCAATGGCATATTAATCTGTGATAAAACAGCAATTTTGTGCGAAAAAATTAGTAACCAAACTGAGGAGTTCTCATCATTTCGTTGTTTAGATATTTTCATATTTTCCTATTTAGGGCCATATTTAAATAAATATTTATTAGTAATTATTTCAACTTAGAAAGTTATATATCTACATATATGCTTACAAATTTACAATCTGCATATTACAGAGAATATTTGAAAATGAGATAATGATACAATCAACAACAGAAATGTTAGAAAGAAGCAGCAAAGCTTCAGCATGGGCCACTTGAAGAGCTATACAAACATAGAGCCATTTGAGTATATGCCTTCTTGCGTTGAAGTTTGAAGTTCATATTTTGAACAAGTAATTTAGAATTTCCCTAAATTTTTACATCTCATTTCATTTCTCACGTGTGTATATTCGGCGAGCATCACGCCAGTTTCGATGTACCTACATCTTATTTTTAGCTATATCATCGATCCATATAACCCTTACGTGATCGACATGTAGTAGTTTGTGATAAACTCTGTAATTTCGTGTGCAAACTTATCATTTTGTTCCCAAATTGAGGAATAGTCTTCATTTTGTGGTTGTTTTCATTGTTGCAAATGGTATTTTCAGATTTTCGTCAAATATCTTCCAAGTGATTAAGTTATCGATAATTTCGAATTATGGGCGCAGAATCTATTATGCGTAGAATGAGTATATTTTCCCAAAATTTCTTTGTCTCATTTCACACATATTTGACGAAAGTCATGCCGCTTTACAATATACATTTTGTTATTGTCCGTCACATATAACCGCACTATCGTCTCTGATACCTTCATCAGCTATACACGTAGAAAATTGTTTCGATGAACATTTATGAAGCTTCTTATATTTGACGAAAGCCACGTCATTTTAACCACATTTGTCACAATTTGTTATGCGTCTTATCCCAAGATCTCCTATACTAACATCTTTCTGTTATGGCTACATGTTTGTTTTTCTGAGACTACTTTTTTTCTATATCTCTAAAACATGTAAAAAACTAACAGCATTTATACAGTTGTTAAGCTAAGCGATCTAACGACGAGAGAAACAGGGACAATATGCAAATGTTTTTATGTAATTTAATCTTCCTTGGTCTGGTGGTGAAAGCCATTATTAAAATCTATTCTGTAGTTGATTAGTTTACAAATATCATTTCTGCCAATGGCAGATCGTTGTAAGTAGGCCGACAAATATCAGCAAGTAGTAAAAAAATGAGGTGTCTAAGTTTCCGGAAATGTCGTCTTGCCAGAATCTCATCCATGCTGGTAGTTGTATTTGGTTCTTGTAAGATACAGTATGTGTGCTAAGCCATAATCTAATTACTATTATGAGATCTGTAGCCGAGTTTCTGATATGAGGGCGTCGATGTGATGACAGAAAGTTAATATATATCTTTATATGCATGTTTTTATTTGTTTTTTTACATCAATAGTCTGTTGAGGACATGTCAATCAAATGAATTGGATATTTAAAAAATCCCCACATGTAGGTCTAGGCATTTTGGTTCTGACATTCTTTAGATAAAGATGATTATTCTGACACAGAATATATAGGATTATGTGAATGATGTAGGCTGCATGTAGATAAATTTCCTGTAGGCTATACTTACGTATAATAGATCATCTAGGTCGCACCTACATCTTCAAGATATTTAATGAACTTATTGTGAATTTCGCAACAGTTATGCTTTATTTATTAAAACATGCATGGAGAAAAATAAAACTTATAGAAGTGTACATACCCTTTCATGTACATGTATATTCGCTTTAATTTATACAAGACAATGTCATTGATTATTGAACAAACAAGTTACTATTGGAATGCTAGCATGTGCAAATGCTTATGCGCGAGTCGCTTGAGCTGAATTTCATCGTTTTTATTGAGTTCATATTGAAATAGTCATGTTTCAGCACGAGTATTCCCCATAAATGTACCTGAAGTAGAGGGCAATTACATAATATAGAAGAAATATGTAGCAAATTCACGATAGTAACATATCTCTATAACTTTGCGTGAATCTTGCTACCGTAGACTTATTTGTTCCTCTTATGCCTGTTATGTAATTCACTTTTTGGTCTTGTCATGTTTTGCTGTTCTTCATCAACCGGCATAGTTCAGACAACATTCTCAAATGAACTTGCATTACTGGGTATTTCAAACTTTTCACTTTGAACGCATAAAGATCAATTCTTTCATTTTGTTCATTGGTAATCTCGCATTTTCCTATGTTCATGTTTTGTTAATTAAGATCTTCTAACATGTTGCCTAAACCTATGTAAAGCCTGCTTATCAATCGTTGCATGGAAGTCTTTAAACTGAAACGAACCAGATTCTCAGCAATCTACATGTAGACCATGAGGACTATCAGCGACCGCTTGTACATGATGCAAGCTAATGCAAACTCTAGTCTTGTCTTTTATAATAATATTTTGACAAGAAGGCATCAGCTACATGCGCAGCTTTTTGATCCATCACACGCATCCATCACATGCAAGTACGCTAGTCAGTGCCAAGTCATCAGTTTATGATGACTTTCATCTTGCTTTTATAAAAGACTCAATTTTCACTGCACTTTCATTGCCACATTAGGACAAAAGATAATCATTATCCAGCGACCACAGTTTCCTCTATTCGGGCCTGAATAAAAAATAATAATAAATTCAAAAAGTGTGATTTTGAAGAGGCACATTTTCTAGAATATTCCTTCAATCCCTCAGAAATTTTCAACATTACTTGTTCAGTTAAATTCAGTGCATTTTCTTTTCAGAACTGCTCTGTGTGCATTACAAGTATTCAGTTAAAGAATGACATCTAATTGAAAAACACATAAAAAAATGCCTACATGTAGGCATTTTTGCGGTTATATCATTATCAATCTAGTATGAGCTCGACTGAATTCTCAAGAGAAGAAGTCTGCATACATATACTTATTTAACAATGTTTTGCATTCGGCCTGAATAGTCATTACGGCAGCGATAACATGTAAAGTCTTGGGCATCATTTACATATGTTCTAGAAATTCTACTTATATAGAGTGGAAACTTTCCCAAGTCAGATAGAAGACTTTTCTGTTATACCGCGAGATCTTTCGGCCTACATCGTAGGCCATTGTCAAGCGACTGCACTGTATTGTTGAATCAACGATTAACACATCCCCCATGAAATCACAGCGATATCAGACGGATTGACACTTACATGGTAGCAAACAAAAGAGCCTGTTAACATCTAATGAATAACACAATACTAACTAACATAATAGGAGGAATGTCAATCCGTCCGATATCGCTGTGATTTCATGTGAGATGTGTTAATCGTTGATTCAACAATACAGAGCAGTCGCTTGAGAATGGCCTACGATGTAGGCTGAAAGATCTCGCGGTAGAACAGAAAAGTCTTCTATCTGACTCGGGAAAGCTTCCACTCTAACGTGTGTGAAGTTAGCCGTACCAATATCCGTACCACATCGAAAATCGCGTATGCCACTCTCGAAAACAGCATTAACACATAATTTTTAGAGTATGCCAGCTTGGGCCACCAGTAGTTTTTCAAAATAATGCAGCAGTTTGCGATAAATCGTCCATCAAAACTTCGAGGTGGTACGGATGTGAAGTTAGCCGTACCAATTTACAGAAAATATCTTAAATCCCATCTTTATGAATTTTCAACCACATGGACGTCTAAAATAACACGTCTAAAGCATGTGCCACCCCGTACTTTGTCAAAATTCACAATAGTTACTGAGAAAATGGACAAAATGACCTCAAAGCGGTACGGATGTGAAGTTAGCCGTACCACTTGTGACAATCGCGTGTGCCACTCGAATCAACCCACCGAATACACTTATTGGGAGTGTGCCAGCCTGTGCCACCCCTCAGACAGCCCCAACTCTGCGCAGAATCCGCACAAATGAGGATTTTCCTCCGCAGCCACGCCCACAGCCCATCCGTACCACCTGTAGTGATGCAAATGGAAAATTTTCCAGAAAATTTTGAAATTTATTTTTTGGTGATTGACGTTTTTGCCCTTGTTTTGGAGACTTATTATAGTCGTTTGAAAAGACTATGTAATATTTAAAGACCGAAAACTTCTCTATCAACCCAGTATGTCAACTTTTGTAACCAACTGCACCTTTCCATGTCTATTTCAGATCTGAAATCGAATTGGAACTATCTGAACCATCTGAACTGGAAGATGTGTATCCCCAGCGAAGATGTCGGACAATAGGCCAGAAGTTAGAGGCTATCAGATATTCTTTTACTCATCACAGATATCTTTAGTGACCAAATATCTAACGAGTTTACAGTCTTTATGTCTTCCAAAATGGTCGCTCATGAATGCTGCGTGGATGTGTGCTTATACTTCACTTGTTCATCAACACATGAAGAATTTCTTTCACTGATCAACGCTGCATAATAAAGCTCAACTTTCAAGCTAATAAGCAAACTCCGAAATGAAGCACATAGTTTTGCTCCAGATCTTTCACATTGCATGAAATTATACCCCTATTGTAAAGCAAGATTCACGTTATCCCAAATGGTGTCTGTGTGATAATTAAAAATGCTAACAAAACGGCACAAGCCACTGGTGGCAAAGGAATGTTCAAAAATCCGCGGACGTAACTCGCATTGCTACGATCGCTTTAATCGAAATAATGATGAAATTAAGAGTTTTAGACCCAATTTATTGGTACGTAGCTGCCTCGGCAGTGGAAGCGCTCAAATTATAAGGCCTATCAAAAAATCAAAATTTTCCATAATTTTCCGGAAAATTTTCATCACTAACCACCTGTGAAAATCGCGTGTGCCACTCGAATCAACCATCGGAATGCACTTATTGGGAGTGCCAGCTTGTGCCACCCCTCAGACAGCCCCAACTTTGCGCAGAATCCGCATAAATGCGGATTTTCCTCCGCAGCCACCCCCACAGCCTATCCGTACCACCTGTGAAAATCGGATTCTACGCAGAGTTGGGGCTGTCTGAGGGGTGGCACAGGCTGGCACACTCCCAATAAGTGTATTCGGAGGGTTGATTCGAGTGGCACACGCGATTGTCACAAGTGGTACGGCTAACTTCACATCCGTACCACTTTGAGGTCATTTTGTCCATTTTCTCAGTAACTATTGTGAATTTTGACAAAGTACGGGGTGGCACATGCTTTAGACGTGTTATTTTAGACGTCCATATGTGGTTGAAAATTCATAAAGATGGGATTTAAGATATTTTCTGTAAATTGGTACGGCTAACTACACATCCGTACCACCTCGAAGTTTTGATGGACGATTTATCGCAAACTGCCGCATTATTTTGAAAAACTACTGGTGGCACAAGTTGGCACACTCTAAAATTATGTGTTAATGCTGTTTTCGAGAGTGGCACACGCGATTTTCGATGTGGTACGGATATTGGTACGGCTAACTTTACACACGTTCCACTTTATATAATTACAAATCAATTCCCTATGTTGGAAATTCTACTCTAGGGCCTACACTAAATTTGTGTTTCCCGGGCTCAGGATTGAAGTACAGGAACAATTGATGACGGTACGTTTTCAGTCCCGCGTGAATTTCTAAGGTCCTTCTGCAAAGTCAGTCCATATCATCAAGCTACCTAAATTTGGCAATATGGCTTATAGATAATAGAAGGCTAATAATTCCGTCACACATCAAATATATAGAAATTAAATTGGCGGACGCTTCGCTCAATGCCGAGTGTCACAAACAATAGACTTGACATGCAGGAGTTAATTGATATTTATAATCTAGCGAGATTGATAATTTTCCTATCTGTTTTCGATGAAAAACAATTGCATTGAATAAATTATATTGTGTTGACACTTATTAACTGTCATCATGAGTGTTTAAAAATCATTTACATTGTAATGGAAAATGTCAGCAGCGCATCAGTTGTCGGAGCATTTATTCCATGCATCTCTTTTGGCTGCGTGCGTAAATTATCGAAAAATGTCATCGTTTTCAAGAATAAATATAAAATATGCACCTTGATCGTCGCGATAAGAAAAAGTTCAACATGGACCAAAATATCGGGTTAAGTGAGACACGTGGACGGTCAGCTTGAAAATCAATCACACGCGCAGGAACAAGGTATTCCAGCGAGAAAAGTTTCAAAAAGTCATGTTCACTTGAAGTTTCTCTGAATTTATTTGATTTCCATTAACTCGGCATCATCATCGTTTTGACCCAACAGACTCTCTCGATCCATCGCACGCTGTGTGTTGGTAACACTGAGCTTTGCCATAAAGCTACGAATTGAAGCTCCGATCGAACCAGGTCTTGAGTGTTGACCCAAGCGAAATGAGTCAGATGCGACCCGTACCTGTGAAAAGAGGGGGATATCTAAGAAGAGTCTAAGAGCGAAAGTAGGAAATAAGAAATATCATTGAAACAATTCTTCATGGTTTTATATTGAATAGCTGTAAGGCAGGGTTCCTTCAACACGTTAATTTTTGTCTATCTCCATAGTTTGTGAATGCAGTTACGACTGTAACCTCGGACTTCTTCTTTTGCTGCTGTTTAGAAAAGGCAGTCGTTTTCCTCATTGTTTGGTGTGACATCATCTCTTACAACCAATACCTGTAATGTTCAGTGTCTGTCATAAGAGCGAATCTTAAAATAGCGAACAGGTGTCAATTTGCGTTGAGAGTTGTGCATAAGAAAATACGTCTGCCTCATTTAACCGCAAACTTTTGTTCGCTGTTTTGAGATTCGCCGTCATGAGACGACCAAATAATGCAGTCCGGCATAGCCAGAACGAGTTTCGGCAGGGAAAGAGACCAAAAATGAGACTCAAAAGAATGATGTACACCGCATGGATATAACAAATCTCGCGTCTGACGAACTCTACCCAGTTCCTGCTCTCTGCTCTTGTAAGACAGGATCAGAAAAAAACATATGCATATCCATCCAATGAGAAGTAGTGAAACTTTCCGTTAAAATGAAATTTTCTGTGCTTTTCTCAGACTAAGCGAGGGCTAGCAAATATAGAGCCACAATTGGCATGGAATCGCTTCAACTCATTTCCAATCACGTCTGTGCTATCATTAGGATTTAATTTGGCAATGGTACCTAACTGTCTTATATCAGAATCAAACTTCAAAGCCAAGATCAAGACATGAAAAAAATATATGTTTTCTTGTGAGATCGATTGTTCAGAAGATCTCAATAGTCCCATTCGGCTATCAAAGATGCTTTCAGACTGCAGCAGGCTCATAGCCTCCTATCGCCTGGTTGGAAAAACCAGTATCTAATTGTGAGAATTATGTGACACTTCTAGTATATCTCAGTATTCTTTCAAGCAGATCTGAAGTTGGTAGGATCAGAGACAAGCCGCATCACATTCCGCCTTCTGCTGTAGAAAAGTCTTCTAGCCAGCAATTTTCTCAGAAATCATAGCTGACTACAGAACCAACCTCGATAGAATGTTTCTCAACAGCAGGTGTTCTCTGTAGATAAGAAATCGATCGCTAGATATAAACCTGGGCCTATGAAACGATGATTTCTGAGTCCCCTTCAGATTATTTTTGAGGTTCCTCTTAAATTAGTATGTTCTGTGCTAATCAAATAATCTTTATGAAGGAAAAATTCATTTACATTCGATATAATATTCATCATTGATAAAGCAATTTGTGTGAAAATTACGCTCTCAATATTTACGCAATTAATGACTGGGCATGTCAGTCAGGTTGCAGATAGTAATCTATAGGGCTGTGCGCCAGCCGTACCTGCTCGCACCGGTCATGATAACCTGCGCATCGAAAATTCTCAGTGTTTTCGGTGCTATAAAAATTTTGTAAGTTACACTGACGCACTTATTAAAGTATAGGCGAGATGTAATTTGTTTCGTCTTCTACTAGATTGTCGTGTGTTGATGTTTTCTAGAATTCAATGAAAATGTCATAGAGGACTAGGAAAATTCTAAAGATGCTTAAGAATTTGAAACATCAGCATCCTTTAGTTTTATTTTGCCAATATTTGCAAGTGATTTATGTCATGCTGAACCCGCTTGTCTCTATGATAGTTCTAGTGGAATTCCTTAAAGCTAGATGAAAGCATCAATTGTGTAGATATGCAACATAAAATGATGAAAAGTTGCAATGACTAAAATTACAAAGTTAATGGCGGTTTTCAATTGGTTCTTTTAGAACCATAATAGTTAACGTTAAGTTATTTTTTCAAAATATCTGAGCACATCAGGAAATGTAGAAAGATCCGATGTAATGTCACCGCCATCTACAAATTAATATGCAAGAAAACGCGGTTTCAATCAGTCTGTTACCGGATGACAAAACAAAATCTTTCGGACGAATCGATAGCCGCTAGAATGCTAAGAAGCCTAGCCTATATCTTAGCAAGAGGAGATATTGCTGTGATTTTCAAAAGGTTTCATTATCATGATAAAGAAGCTCATAATTAAATAGCATTGAATAATGCTCTCCTAGTTGGATTAACTTCACTGCATTCTTAGAATATTCTCTCCAATTTGCTGTGACTAAGATAGTAGATAAAATGAATTAACATGAATTATAATTGAAACCATAAAGGAAATATCAATTTGATCGAAATTCGCACATTACGGTGCACCGACCACAAGTAATTTGCCACGAAATCTAATTCATTATTTCCTTCTATCGAAGCATGGGTAGAGGAAACGATTCGTGAAAATTGGAACAGGATTTAGGTGAAATTCGGGAATACATGAAACCCTAATCATTTTATGTCTGATCGGTGCTGAAAGCGAGATTTTGGTTAAATTTGTCCAAAGTGTTGTGTTTGCCGACATAAGGAGGCTTGCTAAATCAGAGAGTGCTTGGTTTCATAAACAAAGGTGCACGAAAACATGCGTTTATGAATTTTGCGGTTCAGGTTTAGCACTTCTCGCTTAGTCATAGAAAACCTAGGAAAAACCCATACTTACCGAAAGCTTCGTTTTAATAAAGCAATCACGAGGAAAACGACAAAATTAAAAGCAAATAACAGAAATATAAAATAACTAATATAAAAAACAACAAGTATAATACTGCAACTAAAAACCAAAAAGGGCTCATTGGTAATTAAAGGTTAGTTTGAAGTTTAATTTGAAATATGTCTCCTTTTTCCTCCCTCTCCAGTCTATGAGCTCTATCTGACAATTGGAAAATTAGGCGCAGCTTCCAATTTGGTGTCTTCATCATAACAACAATCACTGATATGTTTACTGACATTCAACATAGAAAGATAGGGCTATCATCATTCTCTTGGCGACGAACGGTCAATCGGTTGCAGTGTTATTACTGGAATCGCAACTGAAATCAAATTCAATGTTGCAATAAATGTAGGCACCATTGACTTTGAGTCTTATGTTGCTACCAATAATCAAGTGTTTACAGCATTTGCACTATTTATGGCTGCGCTTGCTAATGCCATTAGTTGGTTCATTATGTTTCATTTTCATTTTATTAAGTAAAGATTTACTATGACGAAATATCTCACTATTTTCATATTTTTGAAAGTATTCAATAAATTAAGACTGTCAGTTGTATGACTTATTATTAGGTTATAGACATTCGGATTGTTTCGAGTAAAAGTAGTGCACTAATAAATGTCAAAATCCCTATTTTATTCTTACAGTGTCTCTGATACTGAGTCTTTTTCAGGATCAATGTTAAGACTCCTTCTTCTTACATCTTGCTTCTTCATTTTACGTCTCTTCTTACGGGGCTGGGTGAAGTTGCGATGACCCGTTTCCATTTCGAACGACCTCAAGAGACTCCAGGTCTTCTTGGATACGTTCTTGTCAAGTCTTCCTGGTGGTCGGGGACCATCCGCCGACAACTGGTACACTTCAATGATGATGTCATCCGTGGCAGTCTACACAAGGGAGGAACTCCTTCCAACGAATTTTAGTATCTTCTTCCTCAACTGAGATCTCTCCTCATTCACTTTTCACGAAGTTTCCTTGAACTACAAATTTCCTTTCCGTTTTCATTTGTCGCGCAATCTTGAACATCTTATTTTGTGTTTCGGTCCTACTGATGTTCTTGCTCAATGTCTACCACGATTTTTCTCAGGTCTAAGCAACAGCTTTCTTTGACAACTTTGACGCATCTTCGTACAGTGTGCACTCATTTTCAAATTTTTGACTTCTGCCACTTTTTGAAAGCCAAATTCTTGTTTTTTAAGACTAATTGCAGTTCACAACCCCATCACCAAGTCTCTCGCTGCACTTGACGTGGTCGGCCCCCTTGTCTCCCCAAGAACTTGTTTTGCTGACTGCATGACATTATTTTTAAGCTGGTTCCAGCTGATCTCTGATTGAGCTTCATTTTTCGGCTGCCAAACGTTCTCAAATTCTCTTCTCGCTTCTTCATTTTTCAATTTCCACACTTTCAGTTTCCTGATAAGAACATTCATTTTTGTCTTTACGTCTTACTGTATACACACATCCATGACCAACAGCCGATATCGCGCTAGGCAGACCTATCCTGGAATGCTTTCTACTTCCTTGTCAGCCACATGACTCTCTTGTCTCTACAGCATGTAATCTATTTTAGTCGCACCATCTTCACTAATGCATGTGATCAGGTTTTCACGGTTTTTATGAAACTTAGTATTCACAGCCATCATTCGGTATCTTTGACAGAAGGCAATAAACATTCAGAATTTCTACCACTGAAACCATGAGGATCACTCCTTCAAATCATCTTATGTCCGCACCAGCATCCCACTCAGATCCCTCGAAATCCACGAAGGTTCAGTAAGCGGAACAGCAGAAATCTAATCTTCCAGACTTTCCCTGAGATCATCCTTCTCAGCAGCTGATCTCCCTGTCTGGGAGCATATATTGAATAGATGTGAATCACTTTACCTCCAAAACCTTATTCACCTTCATGAAAGCGGCACTTGGTCTCTCTATTTGAATCACGTTACTTATTAACCGATCTCTTACAAGAATTACGACTCCTCGACTTTCCGTCCACCAGACCACCAAAGCTTGTGTTGCTTATCCCCTTCGCCTAATATTTGCATCTATTTCCCTTATACCGGGTCTCTTTACGTCAGCAGTTCTTCTACCCAGCATTTCTGACACTTCTCAGCTACTGCGGCAGAACGGGTCCACGTTTGCGGTACAAATTCTTTGCACCAAAGTCTACCAAAAGACTGCCATTTATTTGAGCTATCACATATTGATGTAGTTGGAGCAGCTGAAAAGCTTCTGCTTCTGCAATTGCATCATTTATTAAAGCATAAGGATACTATAGCTCTTACAATCTATTGTTTAGGTCTTTCAATCTAAAAAAATTCTTTCTCCATTTGAAACGATAGCTGCAATTCTCTTTGCGTACGTGTAAAGTGCATTATTTTATGTATGTCAAGGATGACTAGAATTATGTGACACGCAATTTCGACTATCTGTCGCTTTTCAAAATATGTCTGCTTTAACCCTTCCTTGACTTTTATAGACAGCTCTATACTCTATATATTTATAGACAGCTTATTGCTCTACCATTGTTATCACACCACTTTGAACGGATATAGCGAAGCGGCATTTTCCTGATAAACACAAGGTGGTATAGAATATCAGCAGTAGGCCTATAGCAATTTGAAGTAATGTCTCAAAAAATGAGTCTCAAATCTGATGGATGAAATAGTTCAAGGTATCAGTTTTTCAATGTCCTTTATTAGTGAGTAAAACGATGATCAGTTGATTACAATCCCATATTCTTCTGATTTCCAGAAACTCCTACTTCTTCATAAATCATCTCGCTTTCACTCGATAGGGGAGACTGGGGAGACATGGCCACCCAGATTTGATTTTTGCTTTTTTTAAAGTTTTTTCAGAAACTAATGGATGGATTGACTTGAAACTTCTGTTACATATGCACTAGCGCATTACAAAAAAAAGGACAATTAGCCCGACCTCTCACGATCACTACCAGATAGATTAATTTCAGTTTTATAATTACATACAAACTTGGGGTGACTTGGCCACAGGTAGAGGAGACTTGGCCACTCAACTGTGGAGACTTGGCCACTTATAAATTTTAGTACAAAAGTTATATGTGCATTAATTGCACTTATAACATGATATAATCAACACACTAAATAACCCATGATATCATACAGAGAAGACTTGAGCTCATAGCTTCATATTTTTTGACAAATTAGGCCTATCATCCTAATTTCCTTATCCTAATCCTTCCTTATTCCTAATCCTTATCCTAATTTCCATGATAAAATATTGATCGCTATTTGTTTGGACCATAGGCCTATAGATCTATGATTATAAAAGATCACGAAAAATACCAGCCTTTTGTATCAAATACCATATTTAGCCTAATCGGTCATCATCTCGAATCTCGATTATGCTGCATACAAAAAATACAAACAAAAATCGCAAAATTCTGTCACAAGCACATCGCCTTGTGATTCGATACTCACGTGACAACAAATAAAATTTTAAAAGGTCTGTATCTACCATGGTGCCATCTCGCTACATAATGCGTCATCGCCTCGATACCTACTCATGTGATTAAGGAAGAATAAAACAATAACAAAAAATATGAAAAGATCAGTCTCTGGTGCCATCTCGTTGCATACTATAATGTCATTCTCACTGCATGCTTTTTCTAAAAACAGCAAAACTAAAAGTAACATTGGTTATATCAACCATGTTTACATGTAGGCTAGGTTCTGGATCGCGACATCATTTTCTCCGGTGAGATTCAATCACAAAGAACTAAACAAACACACCTGACACAAACAATTCTCAAAGCACTCCTCACACACCCATTTCTCGCATGAGCTGCACAAGAACCAGTCAAGTCCAGAGGACTCATAAGAATTGCTACAAATGGGACAGCTCTCAGTTCTTCTCGCCTTTGCTGTTTTCTTCGGCCCGGCTCTTTCTTTGGTCTTGATTGAGGATTGAGATGCAATTCCTTGAGACGTTGGTTCTCCGCTTCCTTGCTTGTGCTGATAGATCTCTTGACACCCCTCAATGGAGACTTCCTTTCTTGAATTCGCTTCATCTCACAATCTGATGTCGCAATCATGGCTTTGGGTCGATATCTGCGTTGTCTGGTCTTCGGAGTCCCTGGAATCGCCTGAAAAGATATCAAGAGAAACATTCTTAGCTTAGCTTCAGCAACATGAGTTAGTACACGAATTATATGAGTCATATTTTGCATGTTTAAATCTATTTTTCAATTAATGTGCAAAACTACAGCACGACACGTAATAATATTTTGCTTACCCAGGTAATTTATATTTTACAATTCTACCTACTGTCCTAATGTTCAAGCGCTTACCTTCGGATATCCTTTGAAAACCGATGGTGATACAAAGTCATCAGAGGATGTGGAGGTCTGTAGAGCAGCTGATGACATCAAAGGAGGCTCGGAGGAACTGGAGGTCTGTGGAGCGTTAACAGATGACGTCAGAGGAGGCTCGGATGAACTGGAGGTCTGTGGAGCAGCAGATGACGTCAGAGGAGGCTCGCAGGAACTGGAGGTATGTGGAGCAGCTGATGACATCAAAGGAGGCTCGGAGGAACTGGAGGTTTGTGGAGCGTTAACAGATGACGTCAGAGGAGGCTCGGATGAACTGGAGGTCTGTGGAGCAGCAGATGACGTCAGAGGAGGCTCGCAGGAACTGGAGGTATGTGGAGCAGCTGATGACATCAGAGGAGGCTCGGAGGAATCGGAGGTTTGTGGAGCATTAAAAACCGATGCCGGTGCGAAATCCTCTTCATCGAATATGTGTCTGTTGAATGGCCAAATTCCAGTTGCCTTGAATCCTGATTGAATGTTTGCAGGAGTTGAACCTTTCAGTACAGCCTCTCGTACAAATTGTGATACATTGTATATCGTGATACAACGTCCAGGATTCTGCATCATCCACGAAGTTGCTGCTGCGTTGTAGAATTTCTTCATGGGGCCAAACACACTCTTGTCAAGCGGCTGCGTCCTGTGACTAGTATACGGCACCAAAGTAAGGATGTGAATGTTGCTTTCCTTTGAAAATGAGAGGGCAGGAAGTGACAGATGGCTCTCGTGGTTGTCCATTATCAGCAACACGGGATAGTCCGGGGTCGGCCTAGCATGAGCTTTGAAGTGCTTCAGAACTTTCACGAAAGTGTCGGAATTCATCCAGCCATTTCCAGTTACCAAACCGATGCTTCCCTCCGCAGCATTGGCCATCATTGGATCGTGAAACATCTTTCGCGGAAAGACTAAGACAGGAGGAACAGTCTCTCCAATGGCCGAAACTATGCAGCAGACGGTCATCAGTTCTCCACGCTCTCGGCTCGCTATCTGCCCCACCTGCTTCACTCCCCGCTTTCCAATGAAATCTGGCATCTTCTGGACAGTTGTCAATCCGCTTTCGTCAAGATTGTAGATCTGTTTGCCTCGGAATTGGGATGCCTGGATAACTTCTTCCAGCTTGTCGAAGAATTCATCTATGTTCCTTCTGTTAAACACAGATGCTCTTGCAATTGATGTTGCTTCCGGTTTGCGTATTGAGAGACGAGGATGACGCCGCATGAAAGCCAGTAGCCACTCAAAGCCAGCTTTCTTATCACTGTCCCACTTCTGTGGATATTTGATTTCATTGAACAATGCAGTTTGATAAGCCAACTCTCTTGTTTTAACCGTCGTTAACCCGTGGAACATGGACGAACAACGTTCTAAGTATTCACAGAGCTGCTCTTCTTGTTGGTATGTAAAAAACCTGTGCTCTTTTATAATTTGTTGCAACACATGCACCAGGATCGTTACGCAGAAGTTCCACTTTCCTCCTAATTGTCGTACGAGGAATTCCAACCTCATGTGCCACCCGAAATGACTTTTCTCCATTCAAGACTCTCTCTGCCGCATCTCTAAGGGTCTCTTCAGTAAAGCCCGCTCTCGTTGTCTTGCGGTTATACGTTCGGGTCATAGTCCTGAAGAAGAAAGAAGAATCCTTAGACAGCTAATGAGACTCAAGTCTTGATAGAGGGAATATGCGGTATATGTCTTGCAAGCATGCATTCCCGTGCCCATGGTGCTGTTCCTAATAATTAGTAATTGCCTAAGTAACTTAATTATGCGCTCATGCATCAGAAAAATAATTGAGGAGAGTTGGCCACCATCAGATCGTCATGGGGAGACTCGGCCAATTAGGTGGCCAACTCTCCACATGATAGCTCAGCATTAAATTCTGAATATTATGTTGATCTACCGTTAAGTTGAGGAATTTCTTTATTTGGATATCGATAGCCATTGACAAGTTAATGAACACTTACGAGTTGTGAGTATTCCGACCGTTTGTGAGTATTCCGACCGTGTGCACCCGACGGTGTGACTTCCGTAGTGTGATGGGAAAATGACAAAAACCGACCTGAAATAAACTTAACGCTGTGTAGACAAGGCCATTGATCGACAGCAGTATCCAATCACCGTCTTTGAGAAAGGCATGTTGGGTGATAATGAAACGCCAAATGGATTAGCTTCCCGACGATTACTTTCTGAGATCTCGACTGTGGCCAAGTCTCCACAGTGGCCAACTCTCCTCACCCTCCCCTAACTAATATTCCACACCTGAATGGGGCATAAATCAAGACGGGATCGGACGTTTCACATTACAGACTGATACAGACTAAAGCTGCCGTTGCTGATACTGTCTCCATTGACCATAATTTTACGTACGTACGTTGTATAAATCATACTGTCAAACGCTATTGTTCCATTTAATATTGTCAATATTCCATATTCAGTCAGCGATGATGAGTTGGTTGCAATCCCATGTTCTTCTGATTTCCAGAAACTCCTACTTCCTTTTCTTTAAACATCTCACTTTCATTTGATAGCTGATATTTTTCTCCATCTGCTGTCCGAGTCAAATCAGCCGTCTTGTGTATAAATGAATTTCGGCTTTCTTTCCAGGTGCAATATATACAGGAGTCCATGAGTAATCACAGAATACGACAGAGACGTCGGATACTAGATGTTTTTTCTTTCTTAATTATGTACTTACACAAATATCTAGATATCCATGGTATTTATGACAAGCTGAATTCAAATCATGGTCATCTGTGTTCACTGCACTTTCATTGCCACATTAGGACAAAAGATAATCATTATCCAGCGACCACAGTTTCCTCTATTCGGGCCTGAATAAAAAATAATAATAAATTCAAAAAGTGTGATTTTGAAGAGGCACATTTTCTAGAATATTCCGTCAATCCCTCAGAAATTTTCAACATTACTTGTTCAGTTAAATTCAGTGCATTTTCATTTCAGAACTGCTCTGTGTGCATTACAAGTATTCAGTTAAAGAATGACATCTAATTGAAAAACACATAAAAAAATGCCTACATGTAGGCATTTTTGCGGTTATATCATTATCAATCTAGTATGAGCTCGACTGAATTCTCAAGAGAAGAAGTCTGCATACATATACTTATTTAACAATGTTTTGCATTCGGCCTGAATAGTCATTACGGCAGGGATAACATGTAAAGTCTTGGGCATCATTTACATATGTTCTAGAAATTCTACTTATATAGAGTGGAAACTTTCCCAAGTCAGATAGAAGACTTTTCTGTTATACCGCGAGATCTTTCGGCCTACATCGTAGGCCATTGTCAAGCGACTGCACTGTATTGTTGAATCAACGATTAACACATCCCCCATGAAATCACAGCGATATCAGACGGATTGACACTTACATGGTAGCAAACAAAAGAGCCTGTTAACATCTAATGAATAACACAATACTAACTAACATAATAGGAGGAATGTCAATCCGTCTGATATCGCTGTGATTTCATGTGAGATGTGTTAATCGTTGATTCAACAATACAGTGCAGTCACTTGAGAATGGCCTACGATGTAGGCTGAAAGATCTCGTGGTAGAAAAGAAAAGTCTTCTATCTGACTCGGGAAAGCTTCCACTCTAACGTATGTGAAGTTAGCCGTACCAATATCCGTACCACATCGAAAATCGCGTGTGCCACTCTCGAAAACAGCATTAACACATAATTTTTAGAGTATGCCAGCTTGGGCCACCAGTAGTTTTTCAAAATAATGCGGCAGTTTGCGAAAAATCGTCCATCAAAACTTCGAGGTGGTACGGATGTGAAGTTAGCCGTACCAGTTTACAGAAAATATCTTAAATCCCATCTTTATGAATTTTCAACCACATGGACGTCTAAAATAACACGTCTAAAGCATGTGCCACCCCGTACTTTGTCAAAATTCACAATAGTTACTGAGAAAATGGACAAAATGACCTCAAAGCGGTACGGATGTGAAGTTAGCCGTACCACTTGTGACAATCGCGTGTGCCACTCGAATCAACCCACCGAATACACTTATTGGGAGTGTGCCAGCCTGTGCCACCCCTCAGACAGCCCCAACTCTGCGCAGAATCCGCACAAATGAGGATTTTCCTCCGCAGCCACGCCCACAGCCCATCCGTACCACCTGTAGTGATGCAAATGGAAAATTTTCCAGAAAATTTTGAAATTTATTTTTTGGTGATTGACGTTTTTGCCCTTGTTTTGGAGACTTATTATAGTCGTTTGAAAAGACTATGTAATATTTAAAGACCGAAAACTTCTCTATCAACCCAGTATGTCAACTTTTGTAACCAACTGCACCTTTCCATGTCTATTTCAGATCTGAAATCGAATTGGAACTATCTGAACCATCTGAACTGGAAGATGTGTATCCCCAGCGAAGATGTCGGACAATAGGCCAGAAGTTAGAGGCTATCAGATATAATTGATGGCTTTGGGCGGGAGGACCATTATTCAAAAAATATACACTACGAGTGTGTAGGCACAAAACTCTCCCGATTGTTGTTAGGCCGAAAATTATAATGACTTAAATAAAGACACAAGGTGGCCGACGTTTCCCGTCCTGACGCTTTATCAAGGCCTAATATGATAAAAGTGAAGCACTACAGTAGATGGAGCCGTGTTGCGACTGCCTCGTGACGCCTGTTCATCCGAGGTTTACGATTATTGATCAGACGACATTCCACCAAGCTGGTCTCCAGCGGATCACTCACACACTTTAAAAACGCAATGCTAAAATCATCTATACTGTTACATCTATGACATTCTTTTATATGCTCGCATAGGGCGCTACTGTTATTATTTTTGTTAATACTGTATTTATGTTCTTTGTATCTAGTGTAGAACGGACGAGAAGTCTTACCGATATATGTAGATTTGCAGTGAATACATGTAAATTCATATACAACACATGTAGTATCACATCTGTTTTTATCAGGTAGCTTCGTACAAAGTTCACAGTTTGCATGTTTTTGGAATGGCTTAATGTTCAATACGTTACGCAGTTTTTTGTTACCCGTTGTGACAAACTTGATGTCCAATTTGGATTTACGTATGTGGTAATTTATTTTTCTTATCATGCTGTCACTAATGAAAGGTAGTTTCAAGATACATTTGTTCGTGTTATCTCTAATACTTCTGCTTTTATTTCTGCTTTTGTTGTCATTACTGTACAGCTGAGTTTGAATATACTTTTCTGAATACCCATTATCCTTCAGGTTGTTTTTACACTTCTCCATGAGCATGCTTTTACTTTCTTCTGGAAGAGAATTACTGCATCTTACTTCTAAATTGTGAAATTTTTGTTTGACGAAGTTTGATTTAGTCGAGTTCGGGACCCAGCTGTCTTTCTTTAAAGAGTTACCAGAAGCTAATTCTTTAGTGAACAATTCATGAACAATCTTTTTATTCCTTACCCAGACACTTATATCTAGGAAATTTAGTTTTTCGTTGTTTTCTGGAATTTCAAGGGTGAAATTTATACTTTCATTGACAGAATTGAAAATTTTAGAAATTGTATCGAACAATTTCATATCAAACTGCAGAGGGCCAATTATAGAATCATCGATATAGCGCTTATAGATCAACGTTTCTAAGTCCACGTGCTCCTTCAATAAGGAGATAGCTTTCCTCTCAATATGGTTCATAAAGATAATTGCCAAAGGTGGTGCATAGTGCGACCCCATAGGAACCCCTTTGATTTGTAAATATACATTGTTGTCATACTCTATCTCATAGTTGTAAGAAATGAATCTTAGCATAGTGGAAAATTGATCCAAACTAATGCCGAAATTATCAATCTGCTCCCATCTATCCTTAGCGAAATCCATAACAGCTTGTAGTGCCTCACCAATAGGCACACTGGGGTACAAATTAGTCACATCCATAGATATGAACACAGGGTCAGTCATGTTATGAGTACTGGACATGTTAAAATTCTCTAAAATTTCGATTAATTGAAGAGAACTGTAGAGGTGGGCGGGTACGAAACCGACCAACTGATTCAAAATCTTTCCACATAACCAGTCAATTTTGTTAGTGGGATTGTTTACCACCGAGGCAATAGGCCGCAGAGGATATTGATTGCTATCGTTTTTGTTTTTGTGGTCTTTGATTAGACCATAGAATTGAGATGGCTGTGATCCAGAAACATGCATACGTTGTAAGTCAGATTTGTTCAACTTATCACTGAGAACATTATTGACAATCTTGTTAGCTTGTTTTTCAATATTCAGTTTACGACTTTTATCGATAGCTCTGTACGTATCAGTATCAGATAATATCATACTGGTGCGTGCTCGCATATCCGAACTTTTAGTAACACAAAGACGATTGCTTTTATCAGTAGGTACTATCATCAGGTCGTTGTTTTTTATAAATGATCGACTTTCCTTTACGTTCTTGTTGAATTGTTTGTACACGTTACTTTTCTTAACATGGTCAATTTCTTTTTGGATTGTACTCTTTACGCTTTCTTTGAAAAGGAAAAGGTTCTTTTCTTCAGCTTCAGACATACTATCTGGTAACTTTACAGTATTCTTTTGAAAAGGAATAATTAAATTACGATTGTCTATTGTAGCCTTGTACTGATATTTCCAACGTAAATTATAAGTTAATCTATCAAGCGCTAGCTCAACATCATCCATAACATCATCCGTGAGCTTAGGTGGAATGCGATAGTTCGGTCCCCTCTTTATCAGATCAGTCAAATGGTCTGGTAAAGATAGGTCCGTTTCATTACTGTATTTACTGCAAAAAGCGTCACGAGACCGTTGCAACTCACCCTCTTGCGATACATTGTTATCCTGGCACAGAAACACATCCACATAATGAAAAGGAAATTTAGGAGCAACGACAGCACTATAATGTCCAGCCGGAATTGGAAAAGATGTGAGAGACAAATTACTCCAAATCCTGCAATGAGTTTTGAACTTCTTCAGCTCCTCTAAATGGAGATCCTCAATCAGAATCTGGAACATTTGGTGCAAAACATCAAGTGGGACACTTCTAGTAATCGTGAGGTACTCATATCCACGGCGTTGCTCAAGAAATTCCTCTTTCGATCGGAGATTGTTCAAACTTGTGCGAAGTATCTCCAACTCCAAAGATCTGACCTTTCTGCACACCACTTTATCACTATGAAATTCATCCGGTATGGTAAACATGTTACTCACAAAGAAAGGGATAACTGCACTCGCAATGCATGCTTGGAGGAACAAAATATCGCAGATGACGCGCACGTATCTTACCTGCAAGTTAATGAAAGATTTTGCATGAGCTCGCTGATCACAATCAAGGATAGCGGAAGTGACATAATTGATGGCTTTGGGCGGGAGGACCATTATTCAAAAAATATACACTACGAGTGTGTAGGCACAAAACTCTCCCGATTGTTGTTAGGCCGAAAATTATAATGACTTAAATAAAGACACAAGGTGGCCGACGTTTCCCGTCCTGACGCTTTATCAAGGCCTAATATGATAAAAGTGAAGCACTACAGTAGATGGAGCCGTGTTGCGACTGCCTCGTGACGCCTGTTCATCCGAGGTTTACGATTATTGATCAGACGACATTCCACCAAGCTGGTCTCCAGCGGATCACTCACACACTTCAGCTATCAGATATTCTTTTACTCATCACAGATATCTTTAGTGACCAAATATCTAACGAGTTTACAGTCTTTATGTCATCCAAAATGGTCGCTCATGAATGCTGCGTGGATGTGTGCTTATACTTCACTTGTTCATCAACACATGAAGAATTTCTTTCACTGATCAACGCTGCATAATAAAGCTCAACTTTCAAGCTAATAAGCAAACTCCGAAATGAAGCACATAGTTTTGCTCCAGATCTTTCACATTGCATGAAATTATACCCCTATTGTAAAGCAAGATTCACGTTATCCCAAATGGTGTCTGTGTGATAGTTAAAAATGCTAACAAAACGGCACAAGCCACTGGTGGCAAAGGAATGTTCAAAAATCCGCGGACGTAACTCGCATTGCTACGATCGCTTTAATCGAAATAATGATGAAATTAAGAGTTTTAGACCCAATTTATTGGTACGTAGCTGCCTCGGCAGTGGAAGCGATCAAATTATAGGCCTAAGGCCTATCAAAAAATCAAAATTTTCCATAATTTTCCGGAAAATTTCCATCACTAACCACCAGTGAAAATCGCGTGTGCCACCCCTCAGACAGCCCCAACTTTGCGCAGAATCCGCATAAATGCGGATTTTCCTCCGCAGCCACCCCCACAGCCTATCCGTACCACCTGTGAAAATCGGATTCTACGCAGAGTTGGGGCTGTCTGAGGGGTGGCACAGGCTGGCACACTCCCAATAAGTGTATTCGGAGGGTTGATTCGAGTGGCACACGCGATTGTCACAAGTGGTACGGCTAACTTCACATCCGTACCACTTTGAGGTCATTTTGTCCATTTTCTCAGTAACTATTGTGAATTTTGACAAAGTACGGGGTGTCACATGCTTCAGACGTGTTATTTTAGACGTCCATGTGGTTGAAAATTCATAAAGATGGGATTTAAGATATTTTCTGTAAATTGGTACGGCTAACTACACATCCGTACCACCTCGAAGTTTTGATGGACGATTTATCGCAAACTGCCGCATTATTTTGAAAAATTACTGGTGGCACAAGTTGGCACACTCTAAAATTATGTGTTAATGCTGTTTTCGAGAGTGGCACACGCGATTTTCGATGTGGTACGGATATTGGTACGGCTAACTTTACACACGTTCCACTTTATATAATTACAAATCAATTCCCTATGTTGGAAATTCTACTCTAGGGCCTACACTAAATTTGTGTTTCCCGGGCTCAGGATTGAAGTACAGGAACAATTGATGACGGTACGTTTTCAGTCCCGCGTGAATTTCTAAGGTCCTTCTGCAAAGTCAGTCCATATCATCAAGCTACCTAAATTTGGCAATATGGCTTATAGATAATAGAAGGCTAATAATTCCGTCACACATCAAATATATAGAAATTAAATTGGCGGACGCTTCGCTCAATGCCGAGTGTCACAAACAATAGACTTGACATGCAGGAGTTAATTGATATTTATAATCTAGCGAGATTGATAATTTTCCTATCTGTTTTCGATGAAAAACAATTGCATTGAATAAATTATATTGTGTTGACACTTATTAACTGTCATCATGAGTGTTTAAAAATCATTTACATTGTAATGGAAAATGTCAGCAGCGCATCAGTTGTCGGAGCATTTATTCCATGCATCTCTTTTGGCTGCGTGCGTAAATTATCGAAAAATGTCATCGTTTTCAAGAATAAATATAAAATATGCACCTTGATCGTCGCGATAAGAAAAAGTTCAACATGGACCAAAATATCGGGTTAAGTGAGACACGTGGACGGTCAGCTTGAAAATCAATCACACGCGCAGGAACAAGGTATTCCAGCGAGAAAAGTTTCAAAAAGTCATGTTCACTTGAAGTTTCTCTGAATTTATTTGATTTCCATTAACTCGGCATCATCATCGTTTTGACCCAACAGACTCTCTCGATCCATCGCACGCTGTGTGTTGGTAACACTGAGCTTTGCCATAAAGCTACGAATTGAAGCTCCGATCGAACCAGGTCTTGAGTGTTGACCCAAGCGAAATGAGTCAGATGCGACCCGTACCTGTGAAAAGAGGGGGATATCTAAGAAGAGTCTAAGAGCGAAAGTAGGAAATAAGAAATATCATTGAAACAATTCTTCATGGTTTTATATTGAATAGCTGTAAGGCAGGGTTCCTTCAACACGTTAATTTTTGTCTATCTCCATAGTTTGTGAATGCAGTTACGACTGTAACCTCGGACTTCTTCTTTTGCTGCTGTTTAGAAAAGGCAGTCGTTTTCCTCATTGTTTGGTGTGACATCATCTCTTACAACCAATACCTGTAATGTTCAGTGTCTGTCATAAGAGCGAATCTTAAAATAGCGAACAGGTGTCAATTTGCGTTGAGAGTTGTGCATAAGAAAATACGTCTGCCTCATTTAACCGCAAACTTTTGTTCGCTGTTTTGAGATTGGCCGTCATGAGACGACCAAATAATGCAGTCCGGCATAGCCAGAACGAGTTTCGGCAGGGAAAGAGACCAAAAATGAGACTCAAAAGAATGATGTACACCGCATGGATATAACAAATCTCGCGTCTGACGAACTCTACCCAGTTCCTGCTCTCTGCTCTTGTAAGACAGGATCAGAAAAAAACATATGCATATCCATCCAATGAGAAGTAGTGAAACTTTCCGTTAAAATGAAATTTTCTGTGCTTTTCTCAGACTAAGCGAGGGCTAGCAAATATAGAGCCACAATTGGCATGGAATCTCTTCAACTCATTTCCAATCACGTCTGTGCTATCATTAGGATTTAATTTGGCACTGGTACCTAACTGTCTTATATCAGAATCAAACTTCAAAGCCAAGATCAAGACATGAAAAAAATATATGTTTTCTTGTGAGATCGATTGTTCAGAAGATCTCAATAGTCCCATTCGGCTATCAAAGATGCTTTCAGACTGCAGCAGGCTCATAGCCTCCTATCGCCTGGTTGGAAAAACCAGTATCTAATTGTGAGAATTATGTGACACTTCTAGTATATCTCAGTATTCTTTCAAGCAGATCTGAAGTTGGTAGGATCAGAGACAAGCCGCATCACATTCCGCCTTCTGCTGTAGAAAAGTCTTCTAGCCAGCAATTTTCTCAGAAATCATAGCTGACTACAGAACCAACCTCGATAGAATGTTTCTCAACAGCAGGTGTTCTCTGTAGATAAGAAATCGATCGCTAGATATAAACCTGGGCCTATGAAACGATGATTTCTGAGTCCCCTTCAGATTATTTTTGAGGTTCCTCTTAAATTAGTATGTTCTGTGCTAATCAAATAATCTTTATGAAGGAAAAATTCATTTACATTCGATATAATATTCATCATTGATAAAGCAATTTGTGTGAAAATTACGCTCTCAATATTTACGCAATTAATGACTGGGCATGTCAGTCAGGTTGCAGATAGTAATCTATAGGGCTGTGCGCCAGCCGTACCTGCTCGCACCGGTCATGATAACCTGCGCATCGAAAATTCTCAGTGTTTTCGGTGCTATAAAAATTTTGTAAGTTACACTGACGCACTTATTAAAGTATAGGCGAGATGTAATTTGTTTCGTCTTCTACTAGATTGTCGTGTGTTGATGTTTTCTAGAATTCAATGAAAATGTCATAGAGGACTAGGAAAATTCTAAAGATGCTTAAGAATTTGAAACATCAGCATCCTTTAGTTTTATTTTGCCAATATTTGCAAGTGATTTATGTCATGCTGAACCCGCTTGTCTCTATGATAGTTCTAGTGGAATTCCTTAAAGCTAGATGAAAGCATCAATTGTGTAGATATGCAACATAAAATGATGAAAAGTTGCAATGACTAAAATTACAAAGTTAATGGCGGTTTTCAATTGGTTCTTTTAGAACCATAATAGTTAACGTTAAGTTATTTTTTCAAAATATCTGAGCACATCAGGAAATGTAGAAAGATCCGATGTAATGTCACCGCCATCTACAAATTAATATGCAAGAAAACGCGGTTTCAATCAGTCTGTTACCGGATGACAAAACAAAATCTTTCGGACGAATCGATAGCCGCTAGAATGCTAAGAAGCCTAGCCTATATCTTAGCAAGAGGAGATATAGCTGTGATTTTCAAAAGGTTTCATTATCATGATAAAGAAGCTCATAATTAAATAGCATTGAATAATGCTCTCCTAGTTGGATTAACTTCACTGCATTCTTAGAATATTCTCTCCAATTTGCTGTGACTAAGATAGTAGATAAAATGAATTAACATGAATTATAATTGAAACCATAAAGGAAATATCAATTTGATCGAAATTCGCACATTACGGTGCACCGACCACAAGTAATTTGCCACGAAATCTAATTCATTATTTCCTTCTATCGAAGCATGGGTAGAGGAAACGATTCGTGAAAATTGGAACAGGATTTAGGTGAAATTCGGGAATACATGAAACCCTAATCATTTTATGTCTGATCGGTGCTGAAAGCGAGATTTTGGTTAAATTTGTCCAAAGTGTTGTGTTTGCCGACATAAGGAGGCTTGCTAAATCAGAGAGTGCTTGGTTTCATAAACAAAGGTGCACGAAAACATGCGTTTATGAATTTTGCGGTTCAGGTTTAGCACTTCTCGCTTAGTCATAGAAAACCTAGGAAAAACCCATACTTACCGAAAGCTTCGTTTTAATAAAGCAATCACGAGGAAAACGACAAAATTAAAAGCAAATAACAGAAATATAAAATAACTAATATAAAAAACAACAAGTATAATACTGCAACTAAAAACCAAAAAGGGCTCATTGGTAATTAAAGGTTAGTTTGAAGTTTAATTTGAAATATGTCTCCTTTTTCCTCCCTCTCCAGTCTATGAGCTCTATCTGACAATTGGAAAATTAGGCGCAGCTTCCAATTTGGTGTCTTCATCATAACAACAATCACTGATATGTTTACTGACATTCAACATAGAAAGATAGGGCTATCATCATTCTCTTGGCGACGAACGGTCAATCGGTTGCAGTGTTATTACTGGAATCGCAACTGAAATCAAATTCAATGTTGCAATAAATGTAGGCACCATTGACTTTGAGTCTTATGTTGCTACCAATAATCAAGTGTTTACAGCATTTGCACTATTTATGGCTGCGCTTGCTAATGCCATTAGTTGGTTCATTATGTTTCATTTTCATTTTATTAAGTAAAGATTTACTATGACGAAATATCTCATTATTTTCATATTTTTGAAAGTATTCAATAAATTAAGACTGTCAGTTGTATGACTTATTATTAGGTTATAGACATTCGGATTGTTTCGAGTAAAAGTAGTGCACTAATAAATGTCAAAATCCCTATTTTATTCTTACAGTGTCTCTGATACTGAGTCTTTTTCAGGATCAATGTTAAGACTCCTTCTTCTTACATCTTGCTTCTTCATTTTACGTCTCTTCTTACGGGGCTGGGTGAAGTTGCGATGACCCGTTTCCATTTCGAACGACCTCAAGAGACTCCAGGTCTTCTTGGATACGGTCTTGTCAAGTCTTCCTGGTGGTCGGGGACCATCCGCCGACAACTGGTACACTTCAATGATGATGTCATCCGTGGCAGTCTACACAAGGGAGGAACTCCTTCCAACGAATTTTAGTATCTTCTTCCTCAACTGAGATCTCTCCTCATTCACTTTTCACGAAGTTTCCTTGAACTACAAATTTCCTTTCCGTTTTCATTTGTCGCGCAATCTTGAACATCTTATTTTGTGTTTCGGTCCTACTGATGTTCTTGCTCAATGTCTACCACGATTTTTCTCAGGTCTAAGCAACAGCTTTCTTTGACAACTTTGACGCATCTTCGTACAGTGTGCACTCATTTTCAAATTTTTGACTTCTGCCACTTTTTGAAAGCCAAATTCTTGTTTTTTAAGACTAATTGCAGTTCACAACCCCATCACCAAGTCTCTCGCTGCACTTGACGTGGTCGGCCCCCTTGTCTCCCCAAGAACTTGTTTTGCTGACTGCATGACATTATTTTTAAGCTGGTTCCAGCTGATCTCTGATTGAGCTTCATTTTTCGGCTGCCAAACGTTCTCAAATTCTCTTCTCGCTTCTTCATTTTTCAATTTCCACACTTTCAGTTTCCTGATAAGAACATTCATTTTTGTCTTTACGTCTTACTGTATACACACATCCATGACCAACAGCCGATATCGCGCTAGGCAGACCTATCATGGAATGCTTTCTACTTCCTTGACAGCCACATGACTCTCTTGTCTCTACAGCATGTAATCTATTTTAGTCGCACCATCTTCACTAATGCATGTGATCAGGTTTTCACGGTTTTTATGAAACTTAGTATTCACAGCCATCATTCGGTATCTTTGACAGAAGGCAATAAACATTCAGAATTTCTACCACTGAAACCATAAGGATCACTCCTTCAAATCATCTTATGTCCGCACCAGCATCCCACTCAGATCCCTCGAAATCCACGAAGGTTCAGTAAGCGGAACAGCAGAAATCTAATCTTCCAGACTTTCCCTGAGATCATCCTTCTCAGCAGCTGATCTCCCTGTCTGGGAGCATATATTGAATAGATGTGAATCACTTTACCTCCAAAACCTTATTCACCTTCATGAAAGCGGCACTTGGTCTCTCTATTTGAATCACGTTACTTATTAACCGATCTCTTACAAGAATTACGACTCCTCGACTTTCCGTCCACCAGACCACCAAAGCTTGTGTTGCTTATCCCCTTCGCCTAATATTTGCATCTATTTCCCTTATACCGGGTCTCTTTACGTCAGCAGTTCTTCTACCCAGCATTTCTGACACTTCTCAGCTACTGCGGCAGAACGGGTCCACGTTTGCGGTACAAATTCTTTGCACCAAAGTCTACCAAAAGACTGCCATTTATTTGAGCTATCACATATTGATGTAGTTGGAGCAGCTGAAAAGCTTCTGCTTCTGCAATTGCATCATTTATTAAAGCATAAGGATACTATAGCTCTTACAATCTATTGTTTAGGTCTTTCAATCTAAAAAATTCTTTCTCCATTTGAAACGATAGCTGCAATTCTCTTTGCGTACGTGTAAAGTGCATTATTTTATGTATGTCAAGGATGACTAGAATTATGTGACACGCAATTTCGACTATCTGTCGCTTTTCAAAATATGTCTGCTTTAACCCTTCCTTGACTTTTATAGACAGCTCTATACTCTATATATTTATAGACAGCTTATTGCTCTACCATTGTTATCACACCACTTTGAACGGATATAGCGAAGCGGCATTTTCCTGATAAACACAAGGTGGTATAGAATATCAGCAGTAGGCCTATAGCAATTTGAAGTAATGTCTCAAAAAATGAGTCTCAAATCTGATGGATGAAATAGTTCAAGGTATCAGTTTTTCAATGTCCTTTATTAGTGAGTAAAACGATGATCAGTTGATTACAATCCCATATTCTTCTGATTTCCAGAAACTCCTACTTCTTCATAAATCATCTCGCTTTCACTCGATAACTAATATTCCACACCTGAATGGGGCATAAATCAAGACGGGATCGGACGTTTCACATTACAGACTGATACAGACTAAAGCTGCCGTTGCTGATACTGTCTCCATTGACCATAATTTTACGTACGTACGTTGTATAAATCATACTGTCAAACGCTATTGTTCCATTTAATATTGTCAATATTCCATATTCAGTCAGCAATGATGAGTTGGTTGCAATCCCATGTTCTTCTGATTTCCAGAAACTCTTACTTCCTTTTCTTTAAACATCTCACTTTCATTTGATAGCTGATATTTTTCTCCATCTGCTGTCAGAGTCAAATCAGCCGTCTTGTGTATAAATGAATTTCAGCTTTCTTTCCAGGTGCAATATATACAGGAGTCCATGAGTAATCACAGAATACGACAGGGACGTCGCATACTAGATGTTTTTTCTTTCTTAATTATGTACTTACACAAATATCTAGATATCCATGGTATTTATGACAATATTTGCAATCTAATTGTGGACACATCAGGTTAAGTTAATATTTCAAAATTTTCATCACTGCCAATGGATTTAGACGCAAGAATTCGCAAGATGCAAAAATTCGACCAACTTGTGACAAAATTAATCAATGAGGCCGGGAAAGATTGGCATTGCGACCTTGGGGTTCTTGCATAAAATTAGGCATTCTTATGCTAGTCTATCGCGATAATTAAAATTCTGATTGTTTCTGATTGCACTAACAAATGTAGGTTCAAAATTCTTAGTATATAAAAGCCGTGATCGCCAACAGATGTTTTTTATCTGAAGAGAAGAAATTTGCTCTACATTTCCAAATTTCTTCACTTTAAGCCTCCTCCTAGTCATCGGATTAACGCCTTCAAAACTACTAATTGGGAGCTGCGCCTCGAACGTCGGAAGAAATTCAATGCATATATTTGCAACTTCATCATCGATTGCGTCACAGAATCGCTTATTTATTTCTGCGGTTGATCGTAAACGATTAACTTCACTCTCTAATTCCTTCAAGCTGAGCATTTTTAAAAATTCCGAACCTCAGTCATCTGAGTTACTTTTTTTTAGTTTCTTAGGAATTTTTTGTTCAATTCCATTAGTTCTGGCTTTATGAATATACTCGTACGTCAATGAAAAATTACGAAGTGATTCATAACACAACACCTTTCCTTCAGATAATCAAATGCCTTAAGATCATAGGTTCGTAAATTCCTTCTGATTGATTAGGTCTGTTTATTCGTTTTAGAAATTATATAAGATAGATCCTCCTTGATTCCCACTTGCACATAGTCCATCTTCTCTGTCATGAAGTCGGCTATTTCCTTCTTGAAAGTATTAATAATGAAAATACTAATTTTGTGAATCACGGAAGTCAGGTTTTCTATCTTGTCCACTTCTACTGAGTACTGTTCCCTCAAAGACACTTTTCCAGTCTTCATTTCCGTCTCAATTATGAAAATAAATCAGAAAATAATTTAAATTTAGGCGTCAAATGTAAAATAATCCGTAAAATGATGAGCCCTAAAAACCCCTCTTTTCGTAATTCTAATATAGGTTTTTTAATGATGCTTAGAACATTTCTGATATTAAAATTAAGAGGTTTTCTCTGGGACAGCTTTTTCAAGACCATTTTGACTTGACGTCGATTTACGTGTGATTTTCATTGATTTACGTCTGACAAGTTCAAGGAATCGAGTAGAACTCGGCAGTCATACTGATTACCATAGGGTGTACATCATTCTGTGAGTCTCTTTTTCAGCCATGTTCCGATAAAATCTCGCTCTGGCTATGCCGGACAAATAAAATGCTGCAATCATTTGCTTGTAGCACCGTAACAAGCAACCCAGACAGGCTAGAAGCAAACACATTTTTGACAGATCAAATACAAAAACAATTCTTTCATACGTCAGAATACAGATGAGTTCAAATACTAAGTCAATTCACTCTCTACAAGTTAGTACAATTTAATCATAGAGGATATTCTTTTATATGCGAAGGAAATTAATTAGAAAAGAAGATAGCGTATGTTCTGAGTGGACTTTCCTTCGATTATGACAATTTTTCTGTAAAGATTTCATCAATGGCAAAAGTAGATTACATAATGTTGACATCAGAATACTGACTTCACGGCCATCTGTTATCAGGTAGATTTTTTGCCTGCGAAAATATGCGGAAGAAATTGAGTCATTAATTTATTCATAGCATTTGTGAGTCGACAATTTCCTTTTGCAAGCATTATTGGCAAACGGCAGAATTCGTGAAGATGGAAAGCTTCGCTCATTTTTGATAAGCTATGGTATTGGCTAAACTGCCCTAATAGTAAGCAGATCTGCATGTCAGTTAAAATTGCGCAACTGCTGACATATATCAGCCTTTACGAGCACGAAACCTACATTTACAACTGCTTCCTCAAGAGTCGAAACACAAATGCAAATTCAAAAAAAATGATTTAAGCATATTTAGAATGCAAAACTATTTATTCCAAGCTGGACTTATGAAGAATTCATGTCATCACAAAATCCATCCGTGTCTAAAATTCAAAGAAATATCCGCACACATATGTGTGACGAAAATGAATGGTTAATTTTGACGAACTGTCTCTCTCATGCGTATTAAAGCCTTCTACTTTTGAGTTCGATCCGTTGATAACATAAATCGTCAGCATGTTCAGGATAAAGTTCATCCGGTCACTTGTTGCTTCAAACAAAAACCCGCGAGCATCAACATATTTCCTCAGTGTTGTGTAGCAAATGACATTCTTATTAGCGAGATGACGTCACATCAATTGAGAGTAAGAAGGCCACTGTCTCTCTATGAGGACATTTAAAAGTCTACACTTTTGCGGTTTCCTTTGTTATGACGAACTTTATGGGCTACAATTAACGTTTTGGGCGAACCTGTGATAGAAAATTCAATAAAATCAAGCATTCCCAAACAAACGGTGTCTTCATGTTGTTAACAAGAATAATATGACAAAATACATAATTTGACAGAGCCCCGATGTTTATCTGCAAGAAAAGTGTTTTAGTTACTTTAGGCTTACTGCTGCAACAGGAAAATGAATATTCATCATCGTGTTTCTATAGACAGACACAGGAAACCATTGACTGGTCGCAAATTATTGTTTTTAATATACGAAGAAACCAAAATCTACGTATTCATGATATTTATCAGGTGTGAGGAAATGTATAATTTCTGTCTACCAAAAGCGGTTGCCGGGAGGTGATCAGATACCATCATACATTCAGGTCAAAGAAGCACAATTACATTCCTTTCACATGACAGATACAAAATGCGACCAAATCAATAATTATATTTAGCTTATTAGTTGGATATACGAAATCTGACGATGCATACTTACGAAATAATTGAATTTATGTCAAGTACGTTTCTTAAGGAGCTTATAAAGCAGACGCTGAAAACATACGCATTTTCAAATTTGGTTATTCTAGGATTAAATATGAATAAAGCGCATCCTAACAGAAAATGGATTGTTGCATGCAGCAAGTTAATGCTCAAGTCTATTGGAACAGTATCAGCCGCTGGTCTCTGAGATATCTACATCGGTAGGTTTTGCAATAAATATTTTAATGAAAACACAACACACACCAGCTTCAACGTTTGAAATACGCATAATGTGAAACAAAGAATTTCACACTAAAATATTAATCGCACATTTGAAATACGCAGTTTCAAACGTCGCTGAGCTTTGCGACCCATTGATCCACAAGTCAAGATGGAATATTTCAGTTAATGGAATATTTACATTGTGGCTAGATTAACGGCATACATAAGGATAGCGAATATACTTCATTAACTAGAACCATGAAATACATGACCAAATAGTCATGATTAATTAGTATACTAAGTTAACTTAGGCGGGTACTCATCAAGTACTGCTTTTAATAGACTAGTCACATGTCACTCTAAGTTACATATGATCGTCTAGGTTAGTGTAGCGGTAATACTTCAATATCGGATTCTTTTGGATAAAATGGCGGCTATTCAGGCATGTTCCCATTTTTCAATTGAGGATGCAACATTTGCATTCATCTGTGATGTAGGTTAAATATGTGCCGCACATTCCCCCTACAGCGGAATTCACTATGCATGCAGAGCAAAATTTCAGCTTCGTCTAACACCATGAAAGTAAGCAAGCTCTCTTTGGTGCTTTAAGCACCTTGGTAACACATGATCTTGAGGATGCCATCAAAGGTTCTTTACAATTTCATTGTAATATTTAAGCCAACCATCACAATCATACAATTAGTTATAAAACAAACTGTGACCACCAGAGTTATCGCAAGCAAAACGAGATTGTTTCCTTGCATTGAAGTAAATAAATTTGCGCTTTATAGTGATTGCCAGTCTGTAAACACGAATGATATCACCTGTCCTTCATAGCATTAAACAGCGTCCAGACCCAGGTATTGAGAAGTGAGTCTGAGAATCAAGCAGCTTTAAGAAGCTTGTCATGATTTAAATAAATATACTCATAATAATAATACTGACGACAATATGAAAAACGAAATAATCGGAAAGTGAACATCATGGACGGAAATAGCATAATAGAAGTTGACCCTTACTCTTGATAATACAACATTGGAAGGTGCATTAGATGCCATTTAAGGGTGCATAATTCATTTAAAACGCTACTACAATAAACCCCTGATAAGTAGAAGTTGAACAACCGAAAAAATCTATGAAGTTACGAAAAAACCTGGGGTGAAAGAACAAAAAAAAGTTATATGCGATCGTTCCACAGTTCTCCAAGGTCATGTATTGTTTTGTTTCTGAAACCGAAATGCTTGAACCACCTTGCCTCCTTGATGACCTTCCTTCGTCAAACCGATCCCTTGTCGATGGAACAGATGCTCGCCATTTTTACTCGATCCACATTGAGATGTTGCTGTTTCATGTTCTTTCTTCATCTCCTTCTGAGAACATGATACTTCACCTACGTAACTCCAACTTTCCACAATTCCTGCATGGAATCCTGAGACCATACCAAAGGATTAGCCAAACTTTTTTTAACCCTTTCGATCCTGTTTCTCATCCCTGACTCCCCCTATGTGCTTGTAAAAATCCGAAATTTCATGATTTTTTAATTAGTGTGTATTCGCTTAAAAATTGCTGTTATGACACTAAATAACACAAATTGTGATGATTAATATGTCAAATATTACTCTGACTTCACAAAAACAATTGTAATTATTCAAAAATACTCTATATTCTCCACCATATACACACAGTGTATTCGTGACTTCCCTCATGTTGGGATTAGTTATGATTGAACTTGGTAAAGCACTCACCCAAGCAAAGGCCAGGCTTTTCTGGACACGAGCTGCAGCAGTATCTTGATTCACGTCTTATTCCGCCACTAAAGCAAACACGACAGCGCTTCATTGGATTTCTCTTACTATCTGTAGAGGGTATCCTTTCTTGAACATGTGTATTCGTGCGTTGGTCTTCTGCTGGCCTTCTCCTTTTTCTTGGTCCCTTCGGCGTGGATTGTAAATCAGTCATAAGTCGCATCGCATCTTTCAGAAAGTCTAGAAAGATCATCTGTTTATCATTCTCTTTTCTATATACAGTCCATGCATTGAAAAGTAACCGAAGAACACAATTGAGGTCAATTTTTTTGTACCATGCATGTGATTTTCGAGGGCAGTTATGTTGATGAATCACTTGGTCTACAATATCTATCCCGCCCATTTCGTGATTGTAATTCTCAACAATAGATGGTTTCTGTATTTCTGATCGAATATTGCCCTTACCAATCCTCTCCTTTCGAACCAGAGAAGCACTATCACACGTAGACATAAGGTAGACATCCTTTTTGTCACAAAATTTCACCGCGATTGTTCTGTCCTTTTTAGCAAATGCCGATGACACAGGTTGCAATTTCCTTTGAGTAAGAATTTTTGGAATTCCTCTTTGAGGTCTTATCGTCCCACGAACACTCGTATTTCTCGACAGAAGATATTCTATCAGTCGGTAACTTGAAAACCAATTGTCTATATTCAAGAGATATCCCCTATCTAGCACGCCAGCCTTTGAAAGCAATCGAACAACTTTTTTTTCACTATTTGAAAGCATTTCAGTACAAGGCTCTCCAGTTTCATAACAGGTATCTTTGCCAACGTATACTTGAGCATAAATCATATAACCTGTTTTGTCAGTAAGAATGAATAGCTTCACACCAAACCTGGATCTTTTTGTCCGAATAAACAGTTTTATCGAGAGTCTTCCCTTGAATAATACAAGACTTTCATCCAAACTCATAGATTGATCTGGTTTGTACTGAGAGCAAATATCATTCACCATCAAGAAGAAATCACTGAGTCTGCTTTCTTTTTTGGTAGGATCCACCGTATATGGGTCAGAAAATCTCAAGAATTTGAGAATAGCGATATATCTGTCACGACTCAAGCTTCCTGGTTGCAAAAAGAAAGGAGTTCTCATCATTTCTTCAGTTTGCCAATATGATCTTATGGAAGGCTTTTTTACGATTCCCATAAGTAGCGTAAGACCAACAAACGTCTTCATTTCAGAAATAGATACATTCTTCCAGTGTATTTCTTCGTAATCTTCCTCCATCATTCGAACATTTTCAATATGCACACGATCATTTACCCATTTAGCCGGTGTTTCAAACAAAGTGTCTGGGAGAAAATGACTTATATAATCCTTTGTAGAAAACTCGGTACTGTCCATCTCCGTATCCGTCCAACCACATTCTCCAAAAAATAAAAAGTTTATTACATCCCTTCCTTCTGTTGGATCAATAATTGTCCATCCTTCTTCTTCAGACACTTCGTCTTGACTGTCAGACTCAGCATCAGAAGACGATTCATCTGCTAAAAGGGGAGGATCGAAGGCCGTGTTTTCATTGTCCGAACTATCATCACTATATCAAACCCATATCGATGAACTGGTTCCACTCGTCGAGTTGAACGCCTTGTACTCAATAAGACCGCAGCCATTGAAAATATCAATGAAAATGAGTTATCACAAGCTATAGTATACAACGAAATACACCACGCGCAGTCTTCAGTATTCGCGTCGCCATGATCCGACAATCAGTAATCAATAAGCTAGCACTTCCCTAATCTCAGCCTTACGACTATGTGCGTGCGATATCACACTGTCGCCGCTGAGTTGCATTGCAGATAATCAAGCAAAAGACAAACAAAAGTCACTTACAGACTCTTCGTCATAACAGCAGCAGAATTCTGTGTGATTGTCTTCAACACGTTTGATTTTCTACTGTTGCCGTTTTACATTGCTAAACCATAGTATGGTTTTAAAAATCAAGCTCTAAAAGCAATTAATAACACAATTCAATCTACCGGAATAACTCAAGGTTACATATAGGGCAATATGGTAAATGACGACACCTTGTCGTCATAGCGCATATGACACTGACACTTAACCGAAATGCGGCAAAGAAACTCTTCGCCGTTCTGAGTCGTCAGTTGCTGAAGAAGGGCCTGGTTCATTCCAAACGCGATTTGTCATCCTGATATGTCAGTGCATACTGAATTAGATATTTTGTTGCCATCGGTCGGGATTCATCCAAAAAAAAAACAATTTTCTTCGACCGTTTACAGTTACAGTGGACTCGATATAAAAATCACATCGGGAAATTATGTTTTGATTCTTATAACGAGATTATTCTTATAACGAGTTTTTATTTTTTGAGCACTTAGGCCTTTTCTTTGTAGTAATGATGACATTTACATCCTTATCAGTAATCAGTAGGCTTATAAATAAATGCTTGCGTAACTATTAAATAAGATGTTTCTTTGTGGTTTCTATTACCCTAATTAGACTTACATGCACTTAAAGAAAACAAGAAGACAATAGAAACATTCTTTTTCAGTTCACCTTCGTCTGAAAAACTCGGATATCTTGCTTTGGTGAAGGCTCTCAATGGTTCGTTTTAGGATTTCTTCTTCTATCTTCCTAAGAGCCGGGATGGGATACAGTCATCTCCACCTCGTGTCATGATTCCTGATGATGTGTTCTGATGACACACATTGTCAATTCTAATCGAAGTGTATAGTAAAATAATGCAATTGGTGAGGATGTCAGTGTATTTTATCCTCTCAAGGTTAATCGTGATATCATGACGCTTTTATCTGACGTCCATTGGCAAATATAATCAATAAAAAGTAGGATTACGCCATTGGTGAGTATTTCGGCCAATGACAGTTTAAGTGCCATTCACTGATTCTTATAACGAAAGTGTCATTATTTATTCTTATAGCGAGTGCAATATACAAAGTATTTTATACTAATTTGTTGAATAACTATTTACAGTGGACTCTCGATATGAGAATCACATCGGGAAATTATGTTTTGATTCTTGTAACGAGATTATTCTTATAACGAGTTTTTTTTATGAGCACTCATGCTTTTTATTTGTAGAAATGATGATATACATCTATATTAGTAATCAGTATAGATAAATCCTTACGTAACTATTAAATAGGATGTTTCTTTGTGGTTCCTATTACCCTAATTACACTTACATACTTAAAGAAAACAAGAGGACAAAAGAAACATTCTTTTTCAGTTCACCTTCAACTTCGTCTAAAAAAGTCTGATATCTTGCTTGGGTGAAGGCTCTCATTGGTTCGTTTTAGAATTTCTTCTTCCATCTTCCCAAGGGTCGGGATGAGATGCGGTCATCTCCACCTAGTGTCATGAGTTCTGATGACGCACATTGTCAATTCTAATCGAAGGGTATAGTAAAATAACGCAATTGGCGAGGATTTCAGTGGATTTCATCTCAAGGTTAATCGTGATATCATGACGCTTTTATCTGACATCCATTGGCAAATATAATCAATAAAAAGTAGGATTGCGCCATTGGTGAGTATTTCGGCCAATAACAGTTCAAGTGTCATTCACTGATTCTTATAACGAAAGTGTCATTATTTATTCTTGTAACGAGTGCAAAATACATAGTATTTCATGCGAAATTGTTGAATGACTATTTATGACTATTTATCCATTGATTCTTATGACGAAAGTGACATGATAATTATTCCTATAACGAGCGGAAAACTTACAGCGCTGTATAGAAATGTTTCGGGAAAATGGATTTGATTCTAATAACGAGTTCATTCTTATAACGAGTGATTCTTAAAACGAGAGTTCACTGTATATATAGGGAATGTATACAGTTACACGGACGCAGAAAACTGTGTTTTATCAGTGCATCCATTGAGATTTAGTGATATCCGCATGTGCTCTCTATCAGAAAGCAGTTAGTCGGATGAGTAAACACGCTTTGCTCTCAGTGTTAGAGACCTTACCACCGAAATAAATGCCTAACGTGGATGAAAATGTGTTCTGTCTAAATAGAGTTTGGATGTGTGTCCTTGCGATACACAATGAACGACAGCTCAGTGGCTGACCGACAAATGAGGATGTCGAGAAGAAAAACTTGGCTGCTTGCTTCCTCCTGTAGCGAAAATTTACACATGCACTTGATTTGTAACTCGATGTGCAAGTCAGACAATTTCACTTTCTCTGAAGATGATACGCTGTGCACACTGAAAGCGTTTAAAAATTTGCTGTTTTCCTGTGCCGTGACATCACTTGCTGATGGGGTCATCTTCCACCTTAAATGTATTTTTTTTAATTAATTTTTTTGACCCTTTATCTCGTTCAACATAAGTGTTACAAAATTACATTATCTGTAAATGATAGAAAACTGTCAAAATTGACATTTTAATTTTGATATATCTTTGATTCAGCAAATGAATGCGTAAGTAGTCGTCTGAAGCAAACGTCGCTTCGCTTCACTGAAATATTTTATGGCATCATTAGCTCATTAAAACAAAATTTGTTTTCATACATCTCGTCGAAGGTGACAAATGCAATGGCATTCCGAAAACGGTGTCCATATCACATCCTCTCGACGCTGTGTAACATGACACATAACGTCGATGAAAATACATTTACATTTCAATGAGAGTAAGCACACTTCGCAAACATTGACGATATTAGTCAATCATTTTACATCTCAAATGGTTCTTTCCGAAAAATGTTTTAATTTCATTTTAACTTTGATATTTTTTTGAGAAACACCGCAGTTCTCTGCTATTATTCCAAGTATAATATTCTACAGTATATGGTTGAAAAGAGCTGGAATGCACAGTGAAATTCACTTGCTCAAGTCGTTTATGTAGAAGTGTCTCGCACATTTTTAGAAAATGCCTTGATTTAATTTAATATTTGAAGGTACAACAAAATAATGAATTCTATTACTGCCATGAATTTACATTTCATCAGTTATTTATATCTAAGTTGCATTTGTAACAACATGCATGCATTGGTGTGCTACGTTTAGTCCAAATGCTCTTCCTGTCGAGAATCAGTCACTTTCTCTCGGTGGGGACTCAACAATTGCGTCATATTGACCACTGTAAATATTTATGCTATTATACATGTATATTGAAACATAAAAGCCACGTGACTCAATGTCTCACATCTCATGGATCTGTGTTCAAATACAATACACTATCCAGTGGCAACTGGACGGAAACATTTCTATTCATGCTATCAATGATATCTGGAACATAATGACATCATTCACGTCTACATTCTGACAGTTTCCCAAACTCAAGTTAATTAGCATAATAACCATTGCTGCAACGTGGAGTAAAAACGAATCGAATAAATACACGTATGTATACCTCAGGCAATCGATCTATCTGAAAGTGAAAGATAGCGAGCAATTTTAGAAACATTCATACAATCTCCAGTTAGATATAATACAATTGAGAATACATACTGCACCGGCGATTAGCGTTTCAGGGCGAATTTTTTTAAAGATCTGCTGTGTGTACAAATATACAGGAAATGTGCGCTGTAAATGTTTTGAACATGTTTGTAGCACTAAGTACAGCAGCATTGTTATTGAAGGTCGAATTTGCGTAGAAGAATTAGCAACATTGAAAGTGAGGAGAGAATCATTAAATAGATTTTTTCCGATTATCATTGCAATATTGAGAAAATGCACAGAGCACCTTATTGAATGGTCACAGCGGTCGAACGCATGACGCATGTTGGATTATTATTTAGCTGTATCAAGAATGATTACAACATACTCTATATAATTGAAAAATATCCTTCAGATGACATCAGTAGGAACCAATCATTAATTTTATACAAATAGCGTCACTAGGAGCTGCATCATATCACTTCGAACTTCTCAATGAGATTCGAAGACCATTTTCCAGAGAATTCGTCCGGAAAGAAGGAGTTGGTCCTTATGACTTGCTCTTATGATTCAAGCTACATAGCATATTCGCATGTCTAAATCATAATATTCAAGTCAGATAATTATGCCAGAACTTTACTACAGTTGATTTCGGTCATAATGAATTTCAAGAGCCCTTGCAAAACAGCTCATCGCAGCCAAAATTCGTTAAATCCGAAATAAAGAAATAAAAGTACATAGAGCCTAAATAAATTCAGAAATACTAAGATCTTCGAGTATGGTGGGAAGCATTATAGTATGGAATTCTGTTACAGCCACACCGACAGAAATTCCTTTATCAGGAAGCTGATTTTAAGCATGCCACAGAAAGATTAGAAACTCTCGCAACAAGAAGCCATATCAGAAAAGTTGCATCAACTGCATCGGCAGTTTACAGACACATCGCTAAATTCGCTATATCCCAGATCTGTTAAGTCAATCGGTGGAGTAAATGCAAAGATTGCATTGGACACTTAATAAAACGCCAATTAGTGAAGAACGTTTATAGGAGTTATGTGGCATGCATATTTCTTTGATTAAAATCTACGAATTTGATCTATGTGCGTTATCTTCGGAAAAAATAGCCGAAGTCACATTAAACAAGAATTTAAATAAACAGAAATCAAATTTTGGAATTAAAATAAATTGAGTTATTTTCTCGAGTTGCAGCTTTCTATTCTTCTCAGGCTTCAAGAGTTGTCTTCTCAAATTGCATTTTTAGATTTCTCCTCAGGCTTCATGATTTATTGTTATGAAGAGTAGGTACTATTTCATGAACGCCATAATTCGCGAATTCCTAGCATTTACTAGCACATTAGGTTCAAAAGTCAGAGCAGAAAATCACTAAAGAAAAGAATTTTAACATAGTACTTTCCAAGGCTACATGGGATCTCCACTTGTTACTTAGGTCATGCGAGCACGTGACAACTTGATGGCTTGAAATTTTCACTTAATTTATCGAGTTTTTCTAGAAATTTGTATGATACATTTATGCAATAAAACTTCTGAGTTGTAATGTTTCCATGGTCATTAACTCTTAAATATCTCGTTGTGCTCTTGATCTTGATATCTCGTAAGAACGATGCCTTTCAGTTACAACAAAATCCTTGATATAAAAAGTACAGCAAGTACACAGCAAGCACTTTGGATCACCAGCTACCAATAAATACCACAATCATAATTTGGCATTAATCACGTAAAGTCAAGAGTCGACATACACGGAGAAAATTCTTCGTTCATCAATATCGAATATTTTGAAGACTTTACTACTTGCATCTAACAAAACACTCACACGAGGATCATTCCGAGTATCCTGGAAATGCAGAATGTGTGCAATCATATTTGAGAGACTCATGAATAAACCCTGCTGCTTAAGGTATATCAATAACAACATATCAAGTAGATGGTCACGCTGTAATGTATACATAAGAAAGAATTCTAAGAATAGGCCAAGATTGAACATTGCAGATAACACAAGTGATGGAAATATTTGGTAATATTATCTTCTCAAATTATTTCGGTGAATAGCGTCATAGCCATGCTCATGGGCGAATCAGTTCATTCAAAAGATGCTTGTAAATGGTGAATGTAAAATTTGATTTAATAATTGTGGGAAAGAAATTAAATCGTGACTTAAATTTTGATGTCGATTTTATCAACTATATTTTCACTGAAAGATACTTTCCACCAACAATATACAGCTGGAAACTTCCCATCTCTCCCCAATCTCTCAAGCAAAGTAATATCTATACATACAAAAAATGTTCAAGTATTTCACAATCGATTCCAGTTTATTTTTCGAATCAAAGTGAATTTAAATGCAATCAGTAGTAGAACCGAATGTGAAGGACTTGAAGAAGTTCTTGTAAGCATAGATAATATTTGTTCGAGAGGTTGGGGAGAGATGGGAAGTTTCTCGCAATGCAATGTTGCTACTGTTCAACATCAAACACTGCTGAGATGAAGAATGATGCATATCGATAAACTCAACTGTGGACAGTTGCCTCTGACGATTGGCAACGAGCATGAAAATGCGCCTAAACAGTTCATGGTGGTTGTTGTGTCAACCCACTCCTCTCTGTTGTTCTGAAGGTGTCCAGGGGCCTTCAGGTGTTTGGCGGAGCAATCGCCCGCTCCCATTGGTGGATTAGCACCGCAAACCACAGGGCTCAAGGTGAAAGCGTCGTGTGAATGTGTGAGAAAGAAAAGAGAGGTTTTGCGCTGTCCGGTTGCGATTTACAGAGGGGGCAAGGGAGAGAAGAATGGACAGGAAAGTTTACAATGAGTAGATATTCATTTAAGAAGAGCGATTGGTTGGTGCAGAGTTGCGCCAGTGTTGTGTGTGTGAGTCTGTCGAGTGCTTGTTATGATTCTGAAACTGTTGCAATTGCAATTAATTGGAATTATTTTTATCATTACCAAATCTAGGAAGATCTGTCCACAAAATGATTACATGATTGACACTTGATTGATAAATACTTAGAAAGGCATTTCTATAGCACATAGATCTACGAAGGGGCATAAAAACACTTACAGAAAGAGAATTTACATGTGTCATATGCATGCATTTTCTGCATCACTATGTTTGTTGAACCAATTTACAAAACAAACCATGTAAATACAATGATAACAAAACTAAACAATAACTTATAATTAATATACTATAATTACATATATTCTTCTCTGTTCTACGAGAGCAATATTTTCCAGCTCAAACACTGAAACACTACCACTTTGACCATCACGATAGCATGTGCTTCACTAGGTCTACCATAATTTGAATTTATATAAGATTATTAGAATATATGAAGCATGTATGTTCAGCTGGAGACTTTTACATTAAAGTTTAAATGAAAGTCATAGATTATTTAGACCAAGTTTCGCATTAGGCTATGATAACCAAACTTTTTCCGTTTTAAATGCGAGTAGGAATACAGAATATTACATTATCGACTGTGTATGACTACATATTACACTGTATAGCTTATAATAATAATAATCTCTCAAAACATCCCTTTTGTCTTGTGAATAATTGCAATGAATTGGAATAATTGGTAACTGATCCAATCAATTAATTGGGTTGAAGATGGTTCATCAATCGATTAATTGCTATTAATTTCGTATCAATTATTTTTTCCAGCCCTTGGAATGTACCGTGTTCATCCGCTAGTTGCTTTGTTGGCATTGGATGGCTGTATGAGTGGGGTAAAGTGTACTTCCCTGTGGTGAAGATTGTGGATTTTTGATGTCTGAGGCAGTGGTTGTTGCGTGAGGAGATGGGAATGATGTTGACACTTTGCTTTGCTTAAAAGCCTAAACAATTTGTCACTTTTCAAGTCGCTTGCTTGTCATATTTCTTTCATTACTAATTTTGCTTCAAACACTTTTAGCATCCTCAGCCATTTTTTTAGACCAGATTGGTAAATTAGTTATTGAAGCAGTATCGGTGAGGATTCACAAATTACCAGCATGTTATTTCTTCAACAATGTTACAATATTTTTAATAGACGATGTCTTACAAAACAACCGACTGGATAGCAGAAATAATCTGAGCAATTTATATAAGCCATACTAAGTTAAACTATCGAAATTGCTTGTCATTGGAATTCCATTGTTATCAAGCACTCAATCTACGATTTTTTAGATGTCGGATGTCCACAGAAAGCGGGTGACCTCTATGTTGGGATCTGGTATTCTTAATTCACTTTATCATCTGTGATTTATCTGATACGTGTACATGTAATAAAAACACATTTATAAGAAATTTACTTACTCTATTGAATTTATCATATTATGTCAATTTTTCGCATGGTCTCCCATCAAGAATTATCATTTTCAAAAAGGTTTATCATCAGTTTTAAAATGTCCATGTATAAGAAGCACACAATGTACAGTATACTTTAACGTAGTGTCATTCTTACGGGTGCACCGGATTTGAAAATTTTAAATGCGACCGGAGCCGGATTTGTACATACAACAAATCTACATAACATTACGTACATTTGGCTTTTCCTTAATAGTACAGTGCATCTGTAATCCGACATATTAGGATAGAGACATTAGGGATTACACTTCAGCGAATGATACATCCCATACAGTAGTACAGTAGAAATAATTAGTAGTAGGGTGTAGTTGATAAAATTAATATATACAGTATTGATAGGAAATAAATAATATAATTATCTAGAAAGTTAGAAATTAAAATACAATTAGGTAGAGAGAGAGAATTGCCGAGAGAGAGAGAGAATTAAATAGCGTCAAAAGCTAAAGTTCAGAACGGTCAAAGCCTAATCCACCCGGATTAAATGGAAGGAGCAAAGACGGAATCAGTGAACAAATAACTGACGTGGTAGTATCATGGAAATGACATGGGGACTCCATGGAAAAGGCAAGACAACACGTCGAAACAAACGCTGCCGGGCAACATGGACTATATAACGGGCAAGCCCAGGTGAAGATGATCAACGACAAGCAAGATAACATATCTGCACTGCCTACCGCGTGTTCGTGAGAAAGACATCGAGTATCACCCTCAAAGGTGACGGACGATTGATTGAGTTGCCGTGCTCCGCCTCTCGGAGCTACTCTGTAACTCATATGCTGTATTGGAACTCTGAATTTTGAATTTGTTCGTGTGAAGATTGTGATTTAATAGAAGAGTCAATGTTTCAAGGTCTTACCTTCTTACTGCGGTTATCTTTCAGGAGTGCGCCGTTACACTAATTGCAAGTTAATTATTAAGTTAGGTCAGGACCGCAGCGCACTCCCACCTAAATCTTAATGATTACACATCTATAGTAGTTACTGAATTGGAATTTAAAAGACTCATTTGAAAGATATGGTGCCTTCCCTGTAATTTGTCCTTAATTTCAGGTTTAATTAGCCGTAGACTGATTTGCTCAGGTTTGGTTACGACAGAATTACTGACTTGTAGATATTGGCGGATATACCACACAACCTTGCAATTTCCTCTTTTTCTAAGCGTCACCGGCAGCCAATGAAGATTGACAAGCACCATTCGCAATTGACGTAATCCGGCTCAGTAGGTTGGGCGGCTTAATTTTATTAAGAAGTGCCCAGCAAAAATACGACACGGAGCCGAAGCCTCTCGTACGTATAGACAGGGTTAATGTAGGACCAGAGTTGATTCACATTTTATCACCAAATTGCTCAGTAAGAATATATTACCTATCTATCACGTCATTTGATGCAGACCTGTCGATAATGAAAAAATTTGAAGTACATGAGACGTAACAGAAATTTATTCAATTAATTTCCCTGATGTCTATTTACATACTTTTCAAAACGTAGCGCAACATACGTTTCAGTCTTTTCTTTGTACAAGTGGCCTTCCAGAACTTAATGCCATTCGGTAAAAAATCGGGCTGTGGTCACATGAATGATAAATTAGATGTAGTCTAAGTTCAACAATAACATATCCATTCTATGCAGCCTACATTAATGTAGCAATGCATGAAGTATTTTGTACTATAAACTGGAAAAAAATGGAAATCATAAATTAGAAAATAAAATATGTATTATAGAGCTCCGTAGAAGAATGATTAATAACGGCAGCGGGAAAAATACTAGCATTTCAGATGCTGAAAATCCGGTGCAACCCTAGCAATTATAACATTATATTTCGTTAGGATAGCAGGTATCTAGTACTTGCTCTTTCCACAGAAATCGATGGCAGGGATGTGCAGTTAAAATCTTAATTAAAGACGTCGGAACCCCAAAAATAAGATTGTGCACGTTTGTGTAATTGTGCCTATTACTTACCGTCACTTCAGAGGAGTCTAATTCTTTGGTCGCTGCGTTGCGAACATAGTCAACCGTGGCTAAGCTTGCTTCACTTGGTTTCTTCCACAGTTTCAGTAGAAGAGAGAGGCAAACAACTGTAACAGAGGAAGCAGCCATAGCAGCGGATGCCATCCATGGCTTCAATTCTATGCCAATAGGCATGAGAACGCCTGAAAGTAATAATACAAAAGTTCAAAAAATGTACGCAAAAGTAACATGTATTGGTGAACACTAAATTTTCTAATTAAAAGAGTGACAACAAGAGTTTTGATTTCAAAAAATCGTCTTTGCAGTTTTTCAACTGATTATTACATAACTCTACTCAATTTTCCAATATGACGGTTAAAAATTAGTACATCAAAGGCTTTCTGACAAAATTGAGAAGATTCAAAATGGTGCACTGCTCTTCATGAGGGTTGTTCTGATTGCGAATAAAGGGACATGTTTGAGAATAACGGAAAAAATTTTCATCAGATGAGAGGATGCCCACAACGTCGGTTTAAAGGAAGAAAAAATCCACACTTGTAGTCCAGGCCGATCAAGATACACTAGACTTCATTCATCGTTGTGGGCATTTCTGATCTAATGGAGAGTTAGTCTTTGCATCAAAATTTACACTTTTTCAAGTATTGATGTGAGTGAGAACACATGCATGTTTCATGAGTAGCCTATCATGGCAGATGAGACCAGTCGGGATTGAAATGACTTTCACTTGGGTCTACAATTTTAGATATTCATTTATACACGAGGTCGCTAATACATGTAGAAGCAGAAGCGGCAACGGGCAGATTAAAGTCATGATTACACTGGGTCTACTTATTGATATCTCTTTTTGACGGAGAAGTAAAGCTTTTGTGACGGAGACCGTCGATAGATGATTGACAATATATTTTCTATTTATTCTTCTTGTGACATCAATGTCTCGCTAAAAATTGGTGATATTGTTTGATAACCAACCATAAGAGTGAAACACTTTTTGCAGATTTACATAGAGGAAACAATTGATATGACCATGTACTTATCTGAATTTTACTGTCAGATTATCTGTCATTTCGAAATTTAGTTGTTGCCAAGAACAACCATAGGCGGTCGTGAAGGTTGGAGTGAGTCAAACTCAATAAAACATGCAAAAAGGTACTCTGTTTGTTGTTTTAGTATTTTTCTTTTGATATACAGCTTTATATATATTTTATAAAATTTGCTTCAAGGTTCGCCATTTTGAAATTCCGCTGTTCACTTTTCAGAGAGACCTCATCAACCGTCATATCTGGAAAAGTGAGTGAAAATGCATCAGAATCTGCAAAGAAAACATTTGAGATCTTCTTAAGACCAAACCCCCTGATTTGTCATACGACAATGTGAGCTGTACCTGCAGCTATAGGTATTCCGATTAAATTGTAGATTGTCGCAGCCATAAAATTCATTCGTATTCGCTGAACAGTCAATTTGGACAATGCCATCGCACCAACAACATCGACTAAGCTATTCCTGATGAGAACGATATCCGCTGCTTCAACAGCAACATCAGTTCCAGTTCCGATTGCAATGCCAACATCAGCTTGGGCTAAAGCAGGGCTGTCATTGATACCATCTCCTACCATGGCGACAATACGCTTCGAATCTTTCTGAAATTCACGCACTTTCGCCACTTTATCTGACGGCAAAACTTCAGCGTAGACCAGACGGATACCGACCTGAAGGTAAAATGGGTACTAATGGAGAATTTGGGGCGTCATGATTTGAAAACGAAAACATAAATTGATGGTTTTTTAGTCTTTATGTTTCTATCTTAATTCTTCCTCAAATTCAAGGTTTCTTCTGAATTATAACTTTTTGAATTTGTAAGCGACCATAGAGGAAAGGGACATCGAAGTTACGAGTGGTGAGTTGCCGATGACGATCACGCACTCGATGCTATTTTCACGAAATTTTTTAGGATCCACATAATTTGAACTTGAGTTGAGGATATGCTTGAATTGTGAAGGTACCGGATTGTTCAGCTTCTAATAAATTTTGCCAGAAAGATTTTTACAGTGCTCTGGCATCTGAAGGTTTAAAATAACAATTATATTGCGCTCCTCATTAACTGATTGACAAGTATGAATAGCATTAGAAAATGATCGGATGTTTTGTGGACAGAAGGTAGTGGCACATAACTTCCAATCGGCAGCATTCAACTTTTCAAGATCATAATTTCAGATATTAATCAATGTTTAAAAAATTATCATTTTATTTGACAGATGAGTTTAACACTATTATACAACCTATGGTAGGAGGATCACCAAATTGTAAACAGATCAGTTGTCGTGATCATGTCCAACCGTGTTGAGGTGAGAAGCATCTGCTGTGAATAGCCTAAATTTTTCCTTGCTTCATTATCAATTTGGAGATAATCCAACAAAAAGATGAATCATAGTTCTAACTATAGGTAATACAAAAATCAATAAAATCAAGATACAACAAGAGTGACACACAATTTGGCAAAGTCACATGAAAAAATGAACGAAGCTGATACCACTCAGTCATTAATTCTCTTATACAAAGCATTATGCTGCATACGTCAGTAGAGGCCAGAATCGAACATTAAAAACACATCTTTTTGTTTGCAACTGAACTATAGTATTGATTGACGCAAGGGACATTGATTTGGGAGATAAAGTGGTAGCTATTTGATTTAAATTATCAAGATTAAAACAGTACAAATCGCAGATTCTTGAATGCTTCGCATGATTTCCGTATTTGTTCGAATAGGCTCCGCGGGGTCTATTTAAGAAGGTGTCTTTTAATGTACGAGGTTTATTTGAGGGCAGGTCTCTTATAGAAGCGGATATAATAATTCTCATCAAAGCTGAGCTTTATTGGTCATTTACTTAGTTTATTTAACCTTAATGCTGAAAAAAGCTTTTTATAAAAAGCTAGAACTCACAGTTTTTACTTCGTCTATAACAAAATGTTTTCTTATACCTCAAGCTCATGCCTGTAAATTTTGCCGCGTTAACTAGTTTGCAATTGTAATTTTGCTTCTTTTAAAAATTCCTGGCACAGACTGAGGAGGCTCTTTATCCAACCGGTTGCAGAAATGATTTTATCCTTCACTTAATTTTTCAAATTGAGTTGGGATATTCTCACTCTATTGCGTTCTTTGATTCTTATTCGGAAAGTCGGTCAATCTTTGCGTTTTTCCGTTTTTAGGAAAAGCACTCACTCTAACTCTTGTCTACACTTCTTCTCATTTCATAACGCAGGTGCGATAGATATGGCCTCTTTGTCGTACAGTAACGCTGCGATTAGTGAGCATGGGCAGGAACTCCCGGAAAGTCTTCTATGTCATTTTGACTCTTGCAGTAGTAGCGCCGAAACAATCTCTAGCATCGTTACCAACAGTAATTGTAGCAGGTATGTAGCAAATCTGGGATTTATTAAGTCCAGATTTGTAAGTTATTGCTGTCATGTTTCGTGTTAAAAGGTATTCGCTATGTGTATTGTCTGCCATACACATAATTATCCAATAGCCTGACACCGTCTCGGTTGCGCCTACTATATCATTTGCCGCCATGATTGATTTCGAAACCGTCCTACGATTCACCAACATGCCCGTTGAATTCGCCACCTATGATTTGAAATTCCTCATCATGAACAGTAATACTTCATTCTGCAGCCTAGTATAAAATCTTTTTACACGATTCACATGTCTTTTTGAGGGGCGTGATCACAGCGGATATTCAGCATAATCTTTCCAATGAGGATACGTAAATTCATCTGACGGCTATTCACGCGTTTAACAGAGTGACTTGATCAGCATATATTTCTTTTACATGGACACCTACACCGCCAGGACCATTATCACTTCCCTTCAGAAAGAATTAAAAGCGACTTCTTTTCCCACTGATCATCCTTGCTGAGCCCCCTACCCCCGTGTATCTTGCACACAAGAAACAACGCAATCTCTTCTTTCCAAGATCTCATTTACTGACCTCTGCTCGGTCAGAGGACTCTGTATCAGTCCGCCGTGGTTGCTGATGCGCTTCCTGATCACATGACGAGAGGTCGGAGGTGGGCCTCAGATCGTCATTATACGGAATCGACATTTCATACATTTAATTTCTGGCGAAGTTTTACTGCTGGATGCCCTTCTGGCGGTCAACCCTCTCTGTCTTGGTAGGACCCAACTGCTATGTGGGACTCAACAATTCAACCTATCAAGGCAGTAGAGGATATGGATCGAATTTTCTCCTCTCAGACAGGTTCGCTAAAAAAAGTCACTGGATCCTGACTATCCTGGTTTATTTGAGTGACCATTTCAACCGGTTTGACGTCCGAAAATATGTTAGGATGAAACGGCGAGGTTTTCAATGGATTATTGTAAATAAATATGAATGCCGCTGTTTTCGAAACGTCATATTGAGCGCGAGGCATGCTTCGGCCAGTTCTCATTCCGGCTTTTTATCAGATGTCATGTGACAAGTGAATCTATGATGATGCTAGTAATTTACGTTGCAATTAATTGGAGCGGTTTTAACCAATGACTGTCGATTATCCGTTTCTTTCTTCCGACTGTTTATTTAATAAAGCGGTGTGCTATTGATGACAGAGCGATGAAAAAGAAAACTTCCTTAATGTAGAAAACTTATTTCAAATATAAACCTCTTTTATTCGGACTGTGCTGGCTACAGCTAGGTGTGACTCACACTTCAATCTTCAAGTTGATAGCTTTATCTTCATCACTAGCGAAGTATTTGTGAGCACTTCACGGCTAGGTTAGAAGATTAATCGACCACTATGATTGGATGTCTGTAGAAATCAAATCATTGATAGGCTGTCACCTGACTATGTGTGCACTCCAATGTGTTAGTGATGATGTTGTAAAACAAATTATTCAGTTCCCTGGACTTTTATTGATGAATGAGAAAATTAAAATAAAAAAAGGTGACTGATAAAAACCCGACGTTTCGCATCACAGAGATGAATTTATGGGTAGCTGGTGAAAGCTTGAGTATGTCTCTGTGAGACGTAACTTCTGGTTTTTATCAAGTCACTTGCTTTTTAATCCAATTTTTCTCATCCTGCAATAGAAGTCCAGGGAACTGAATTACTTGTTTTACAATCAGAATCAGAATAGCCTCTCGCTATAGTGATTCTGTGCAGTCGCCTCTTTAGAACACACATTGCATCAAATCGGAACCTGAACCCTAAGCTGTGTATTCAAAAAGTCAATGCATAGACATGCACTGCAGTTACCACTTATTTTGATAAGTATTATTTGCGCTGTGCAAATGATGCAAACTGATGTAAATAGAAACCGGAATAGTATCAGTAATGCATAGTTTACCACATTTTTTTAGCGTTTACAGCATGTCGCTATTGCATCAGAGAATTAATCACTTATGTCAACTTCGTTGATTTTGCGTCTCTATGACTTCATCAAATTGAGTGTAATTCTTGCATGTGTTTTCAGAAAAGAACATGAGCGATCATGGAAGAATTAGACCGTTTTATGTTTTAAAAATACATTCAAAAAATCACAAAAATGTGCTGCTTTTCTGAATTTTGACGTAGTCGTATGAAGAAGATACCTGTCTGGCGATAGATTTCGCTGTCTTTCTGTTATCTCCTGTTAGTAAGACGATGTCCAGACCCATCCTCTCCAGTGTGTATACAGCAAGCTTGGCTTCTGGCTTCACCATATCCGCGACAGAAACCATTCCGATAAGTTGACCATTCCACGCGCACAGAACCACCGTTTGACCCTCTTCTTCGTCGGCTGACATCAATCGATCCACTTGACTTGGCACCGTCACTCCTTTTCTTAGCATCCACTCACGATTCCCGAAAAGTACTGTGATAGGTTCAGCAGTAGTGATAGCTTGAATTGTGGAAAAAAGAATTGATGAATTACAAACTATGTGCATGTGTTGAAATGATGTGCATGTGCGAAAACATTGACAAAGGTTGAAGGGGGTTTGACAAGCGTGTAAGAGGCCCGATCAACTAATCAATCATATTCGGATAGGATTAGCCAAATCTTTGTCTTGTTATTTGTTGTCTCGATTAGTGAATTATCAAAATGCTAAGTGAAAAATAACAAATTTACATTGTCAATTCATGATACAGTGCGTTCCTTCGAATAATAGCCGCCTTGAAATAGAAACTGCGAATCTTGACAGCTGAACAATACCGTATGCTCCAATAGAAGACCCTTGCCACTACGAGTTTCACTTTTAAATGCTAGCCCATGTGTTCATTTCAATTATACCTGCCAGGTATAGCCAATAGATTAGTTAGAATCAGACGCACAGTAAATACCAATTATTAGAATAACGTAAATCAGAGAACCATGCTGTAGGATTGCAACCGACCGGAGCAGACTGAGTCATCGAACAGGGAACCATGCAGTAGGATTGCAACCGACCGGAGCAGACTGAGTCATCGAACAGGGAACCATCCAGTAGGATTGCAACCGACCGGAGCAGACTGAGTCATCGAACAGCGAACCATCCAGTAGGATTGCAACCGACCGGAACAGACTGAGTCATCGAACAGGGAACCATGCAGTAGGATTGCAACCGACCGGAGCAGACTGAGTCATCGAACAGGGAACCATCCAGTAGGATTGCAACCGACCGGAGCAGACTGAGTCATCGAACAGCGAACCATCCAGTAGGATTGCAACCGACCGGAGCAGACTGAGTCATCGAACAGGGAACCATCCAGTAGGATTGCAACCGACCGCAGCAGACTGAGTCATCGAACAGGGAACCATCCAGTAGGATTGTAGCCGACCGGAGCAGACTGAAGCATCGAACAGGGAACCATGCAGTAGGATTGCAACCGACCGGAGCAGACTGAGTCATCCAACAGGGAACCATCCAGTAGGATTGCAACCGACCGGAGCAGACTGAGTCATCGAACAGGGAATCATCCAGTAGGATTGTAGCCGACCGGAGCAAACTGAGTCATCGAACAGGGAACCATCCAGTAGGATTGCAACCGACCGGAGCAGACTGAGTCATCGAACAGGGAACCATGCAGTAGGATTGAGACCGACCGGAGCAGACTGAGTCATCCAACAGGGAACCATCCAGTAGGATTGCAACCGACCGGAGCAGACTGAGTCATCGAACAAGGAACCATCCAGTAGGATTGCAACCGACCGGAGCAGACTGAGTCATCGAACAGGGAACCATCCAGTAGGATTGCAACCGACCGGAGCAGACTGAGTCATCGAACAGGGAACCATCCAGTAGGATTGCAACCGACCGGAGCAGACTGAGTCATCGAACAGCGAACCATCCAGTAGGATTGCAACCGACCGGAGCAGACTGAGTCATCGAACAGGGAACCATCCAGTAGGATTGCAACCGACCGGAGCAGACTGAGTCATCGAACAGGGAACCATCCAGTAGGATTGCAACCGACCGGAGCAGACTGAGTCATCGAACAGGGAACCATCCAGTAGGATTGCAACCGACCGGAGCAGACTGAGTCATCGAACAGGGAACCATCCAGTAGGATTGCAACCGACCGGATCAGCCTGAGTCATCGAACAGGGAACCATGCAGTAGGATTGCAACCGACCGGATCAGCCTGAGTCATCGAACAGCGAACCATGCAGTAGGAACACCGACCGGAGCAGACTGAGTCATCGAACAGGGAACCATCCAGTAGGATTGCAACCGACCGGAGCAGACTGAGTCATCGAACAGGGAACCATCCAGTAGGATTGCAACCGACCGGAACAGACTGAGTCATCGAACAGCGAACCATGCAGTAGGATTGCAACCGACCGGAGCAGACTGAAGCATCGAACAGGGAACCATCCAGTAGGATTGCAACCGACCGGAACAGACTGAGTCATCGAACAGCGAACCATGCAGTAGGAACACCGACCGGAGCAGACTGAGTCATCGAACAGGGAACCATGCAGTAGGAACACCGACCGGAACAGACTGAGTCATCGAACAGCGAACCATGCAGTAGGAGCACCGACCGGAGCAGACTGAGTCATCGAACAGGGAACCATGCAGTAGGATTGCAGCCGACAAGAACAGACTGAGTCATCGAACAGCGAACCATGCAGTAGGATTGCAACCGACCGGAGCAGACTGAAGCATCGAACAGGGAACCATGCAGTAGGATTGCAACCGACCGGAGCAGACTGAGTCATCGAACAGGGAACCATCCAGTAGGATTGCAACCGACCGGAACAGACTGAGTCATCGAACAGGGAACCATGCAGTAGGATTGCAGCCGACAAGAACAGACTGAAGCATCGAACAGGGAACCATCCAGTAGGATTTTAGCCGACCGGAGCAGACTGAGTCATCGAACAGGGAACCATCCAGTAGGATTGCAGCCGACAAGAACAGACTGAGTCATCCAACAGGGAACCATCCAGTAGGATTGCAACCGACCGGAGCAGACTGAGTCATCGAACAGGGAACCATCCAGTAGGATTGCAACCGACCGGAGCAGACTGAGTCATCGAACAGGGAACCATCCAGTAGGATTGCAACCGACCGGAGCAGACTGAGTCATCGAACAGGGAACCATCCAGTAGGATTGCAACCGACCGGAGCAGACTGAAGCATCGAACAGGGAACCATCCAGTAGGATTGCAACCGACCGGAGCAGACTGAGTCATCCAACAGGGAACCATCCAGTAGGATTGCAACCGACCGGAGCAGACTGAGTCATCGAACAGGGAACCATGCAGTAGGATTGCAACCGACCGGAGCAGACTGAGTCATCCAACAGGGAACCATCCAGTAGGATTGCAACCGACCGGAGCAGACTGAAGCATCCAACAGGGAACCATCCAGTAGGATTGCAACCGACCGGAGCAGACTGAGTCATCGAACAGGGAACCATCCAGTAGGATTGCAACCGACCGGAGCAGACTGAGTCATCGAACAGGGAACCATCCAGTAGGATTTTAGCCGACCGGAGCAGACTGAGTCATCGAACAGGGAACCATCCAGTAGGATTGCAACCGACCGGAGCAGACTGAAGCATCGACAGCGAACCATCCAGTAGGATTGCAACCGACCGGAGCAGACTGAGTCATCGAACAGGGAACCATCCAGTAGGATTGCAACCGACCGGAGCAGACTGAGTCATCGAACAGGGAACCATCCAGTAGGATTGCAACCGACCGGAGCAGACTGAGTCATCGAACAGGGAACCATCCAGTAGGATTGCAACCGACCGGAGAAGACTGAAGCATCGAACAGCGAACCATGCAGTAGGATTGCAACCGACCGGAGCAGACTGAAGCATCGAACAGGGAACCATCCAGTAGGATTGCAACCGACCGGAGCAGACTGAAGCATCGAACAGCGAACCATGCAGTAGGATTGCAACCGACCGGAACAGACTGAGTCATCGAACAGCGAACCATGCAGTAGGAACACCGACCGGAGCAGACTGAGTCATCGAACAGGGAACCATCCAGTAGGATTGCAACCGACCGGAGCAGACTGAAGCATCGAACAGCGAACCATGCAGTAGGATTGCAACCGACCGGAACAGACTGAGTCATCGAACAGCGAACCATGCAGTAGGAACACCGACCGGAGCAGACTGAGTCATCGAACAGCGAACCATGCAGTAGGAACACCGACCGGAACAGACTGAGTCATCGAACAGCGAACCATGCAGTAGGAACACCGACCGGAACAGACTGAGTCATCGAACAGCGAACCATGCAGTAGGAACACCGACCGGAGCAGACTGAAGCATCGAACAGGGAACCATCCAGTAGGATTGCAACCGACCGGAGCAGACTGAAGCATCCAACAGGGAACCATGCAGTAGGATTGCAACCGACCGGAGCAGACTGAGTCATCGAACAGGGAACCATGCAGTAGGATTGCAGCCGACAAGAACAGACTGAGTCATCGAACAGCGAACCATGCAGTAGGATTGCAACCGACCGGAGCAGACTGAAGCATCGAACAGGGAACCATCCAGTAGGATTGCAACCGACCGGAGCAGACTGAAGCATCCAACAGGGAACCATCCAGTAGGATTGCAACCGACCGGAGCAGACTGAAGCATCGAACAGGGAACCATCCAGTAGGATTGCAACCGACCGGAGCAGACTGAGTCATCGAACAGGGAACCATCCAGTAGGATTGCAACCGACCGGAACAGACTGAGTCATCGAACAGGGAACCATGCAGTAGGATTGCAGCCGACAAGAACAGACTGAAGCATCGAACAGGGAACCATCCAGTAGGATTTTAGCCGACCGGAGCAGACTGAGTCATCGAACAGGGAACCATCCAGTAGGATTGCAGCCGACAAGAACAGACTGAGTCATCCAACAGGGAACCATCCAGTAGGATTGCAACCGACCGGAGCAGACTGAGTCATCGAACAGGGAACCATCCAGTAGGATTGCAACCGACCGGAGCAGACTGAGTCATCGAACAGGGAACCATCCAGTAGGATTGCAACCGACCGGAGCAGACTGAGTCATCGAACAGGGAACCATCCAGTAGGATTGCAACCGACCGGAGCAGACTGAAGCATCGAACAGGGAACCATCCAGTAGGATTGTAGCCGACCGGAGCAGACTGAGTCATCCAACAGGGAACCATCCAGTAGGATTGCAACCGACCGGAGCAGACTGAGTCATCGAACAGGGAACCATGCAGTAGGATTGCAACCGACCGGAGCAGACTGAGTCATCCAACAGGGAACCATCCAGTAGGATTGCAACCGACCGGAGCAGACTGAAGCATCCAACAGGGAACCATCCAGTAGGATTGCAACCGACCGGAGCAGACTGAGTCATCGAACAGGGAACCATCCAGTAGGATTGCAACCGACCGGAGCAGACTGAGTCATCGAACAGGGAACCATCCAGTAGGATTTTAGCCGACCGGAGCAGACTGAGTCATCGAACAGGGAACCATCCAGTAGGATTGCAACCGACCGGAGCAGACTGAAGCATCGACAGCGAACCATCCAGTAGGATTGCAACCGACCGGAGCAGACTGAGTCATCGAACAGGGAACCATCCAGTAGGATTGCAACCGACCGGAGCAGACTGAGTCATCGAACAGGGAACCATGCAGTAGGATTGCAACCGACCGGAGCAGACTGAAGCATCCAACAGGGAACCATCCAGTAGGATTGCAACCGACCGGAGCAAACTGAGTCATCGAACAGGGAACCATCCAGTAGGATTGCAACCGACCGGAGCAGACTGAGTCATCGAACAGGGAACCATCCAGTAGGATTGCAACCGACCGGAGCAGACTGAGTCATCGAACAGGGAACCATCCAGTAGGATTGCAACCGACCGGAGCAGACTGAGTCATCGAACAGGGAACCATGCAGTAGGATTGCAACCGACCGGAGCAGACTGAGTCATCGAACAGGGAACCATCCAGTAGGATTGCAACCGACCGGAGCAGACTGAGTCATCGAACAGGGAACCATGCAGTAGGATTGCAACCGACCGGAGCAGACTGAGTCATCCAACAGGGAACCATCCAGTAGGATTGCAACCGACCGGAGCAGACTGAGTCATCGAACAGGGAACCATCCAGTAGGATTGCAACCGACCGGAGCAGACTGAGTCATCGAACAGGGAACCATCCAGTAGGATTGCAACCGACCGGAACAGACTGAGTCATCGAACAGCGAACCATGCAGTAGGAACACCGACCGGAGCAGACTGAGTCATCGAACAGCGAACCATGCAGTAGGAACACCGACCGGAACAGACTGAGTCATCGAACAGCGAACCATGCAGTAGGAACACCGACCGGAACAGACTGAGTCATCGAACAGCGAACCATGCAGTAGGAACACCGACCGGAGCAGACTGAAGCATCGAACAGGGAACCATCCAGTAGGATTGCAACCGACCGGAACAGACTGAGTCATCGAACAGCGAACCATGCAGTAGGAACACCGACCGGAGCAGACTGAAGCATCGAACAGGGAACCATCCAGTAGGATTGCAACCGACCGGAACAGACTGAGTCATCGAACAGCGAACCATGCAGTAGGAGCACCGACCGGAGCAGACTGAGTCATCGAACAGGGAACCATGCAGTAGGATTGCAGCCGACAAGAACAGACTGAGTCATCGAACAGCGAACCATGCAGTAGGATTGCAACCGACCGGAGCAGACTGAAGCATCGAACAGGGAACCATCCAGTAGGATTGCAACCGACCGGAGCAGACTGAAGCATCCAACAGGGAACCATGCAGTAGGATTGCAACCGACCGGAGCAGACTGAGTCATCGAACAGGGAACCATCCAGTAGGATTGCAACCGACCGGAACAGACTGAGTCATCGAACAGGGAACCATGCAGTAGGATTGCAGCCGACAAGAACAGACTGAGTCATCGAACAGGGAACCATCCAGTAGGATTGCAGCCGACAAGAACAGACTGAGTCATCCAACAGGGAACCATCCAGTAGGATAGCAACCGACCGGAGCAGACTGAGTCATCGAACAGGGAACCATCCAGTAGGATTGCAACCGACCGGAGCAGACTGAGTCATCGAACAGGGAACCATCCAGTAGGATTGCAACCGACCGGAGCAGACTGAGTCATCGAACAGGGAACCATCCAGTAGGATTGCAACCGACCGGAGCAGACTGAAGCATCGAACAGGGAACCATCCAGTAGGATTGCAACCGACCGGAGCAGACTGAGTCATCCAACAGGGAACCATCCAGTAGGATTGCAACCGACCGCAGCAGACTGAGTCATCGAACAGGGAACCATGCAGTAGGATTGCAACCGACCGGAGCAGACTGAGTCATCCAACAGGGAACCATCCAGTAGGATTGCAACCGACCGGAGCAGACTGAAGCATCCAACAGGGAACCATCCAGTAGGATTGCAACCGACCGGAGCAGACTGAGTCATCGAACAGGGAACCATCCAGTAGGATTGCAACCGACCGGAGCAGACTGAGTCATCGAACAGGGAACCATCCAGTAGGATTTTAGCCGACCGGAGCAGACTGAGTCATCGAACAGGGAACCATCCAGTAGGATTGCAACCGACCGGAGCAGACTGAAGCATCGACAGCGAACCATCCAGTAGGATTGCAACCGACCGGAGCAGACTGAGTCATCGAACAGGGAACCATCCAGTAGGATTGCAACCGACCGGAGCAGACTGAGTCATCGAACAGGGAACCATCCAGTAGGATTGCAACCGACCGGAGCAGACTGAGTCATCGAACAGGGAACCATCCAGTAGGATTGCAACCGACCGGAGAAGACTGAAGCATCGAACAGCGAACCATGCAGTAGGATTGCAACCGACCGGAGCAGACTGAAGCATCGAACAGGGAACCATCCAGTAGGATTGCAACCGACCGGAGCAGACTGAAGCATCGAACAGCGAACCATGCAGTAGGATTGCAACCGACCGGAACAGACTGAGTCATCGAACAGCGAACCATGCAGTAGGAACACCGACCGGAGCAGACTGAGTCATCGAACAGGGAACCATCCAGTAGGATTGCAACCGACCGGAGCAGACTGAAGCATCGAACAGCGAACCATGCAGTAGGATTGCAACCGACCGGAACAGACTGAGTCATCGAACAGCGAACCATCCAGTAGGATTGCAACCGACCGGAGCAGACTGAAGCATCGAACAGGGAACCATGCAGTAGGATTGCAACCGACCGGAGCAGACTGAGTCATCCAACAGGGAACCATGCAGTAGGATTGCAACCGACCGGAGCAGACTGAGTCATCGAACAGCGAACCATGCAGTAGGAACACCGACCGGAGCAGACTGAGTCATCGAACAGGGAACCATGCAGTAGGATTGCAGCCGACAAGAACAGACTGAGTCATCGAACAGCGAACCATGCAGTAGGATTGCAACCGACCGGAGCAGACTGAAGCATCGAACAGGGAACCATCCAGTAGGATTGCAACCGACCGGAGCAGACTGAAGCATCCAACAGGGAACCATCCAGTAGGATTGCAACCGACCGGAGCAGACTGAAGCATCGAACAGGGAACCATGCAGTAGGATTGCAACCGACCGGAGCAGACTGAGTCATCGAACAGGGAACCATCCAGTAGGATTGCAACCGACCGGAACAGACAGTCATCGAACAGGGAACCATGCAGTAGGATTGCAGCCGACAAGAACAGACTGAAGCATCGAACAGGGAACCATCCAGTAGGATTTTAGCCGACCGGAGCAGACTGAGTCATCGAACAGGGAACCATCCAGTAGGATTGCAGCCGACAAGAACAGACTGAGTCATCCAACAGGGAACCATCCAGTAGGATTGCAACCGACCGGAGCAGACTGAGTCATCGAACAGGGAACCATCCAGTAGGATTGCAACCGACCGGAGCAGACTGAGTCATCGAACAGGGAACCATCCAGTAGGATTGCAACCGACCGGAGCAGACTGAGTCATCGAACAGGGAACCATCCAGTAGGATTGCAACCGACCGGAGCAGACTGAAGCATCGAACAGGGAACCATCCAGTAGGATTGTAGCCGACCGGAGCAGACTGAGTCATCCAACAGGGAACCATCCAGTAGGATTGCAACCGACCGGAGCAGACTGAGTCATCGAACAGGGAACCATGCAGTAGGATTGCAACCGACCGGAGCAGACTGAGTCATCCAACAGGGAACCATCCAGTAGGATTGCAACCGACCGGAGCAGACTGAAGCATCCAACAGGGAACCATCCAGTAGGATTGCAACCGACCGGAGCAGACTGAGTCATCGAACAGGGAACCATCCAGTAGGATTGCAACCGACCGGAGCAGACTGAGTCATCGAACAGGGAACCATCCAGTAGGATTGCAACCGACCGGAGCAGACTGAGTCATCGAACAGGGAACCATCCAGTAGGATTGCAACCGACCGGAGCAGACTGAAGCATCGACAGCGAACCATCCAGTAGGATTGCAACCGACCGGAGCAGACTGAGTCATCGAACAGGGAACCATCCAGTAGGATTGCAACCGACCGGAGCAGACTGAGTCATCGAACAGGGAACCATCCAGTAGGATTGCAACCGACCGGAGCAGACTGAGTCATCGAACAGGGAACCATCCAGTAGGATTGCAACCGACCGGAGCAGACTGAGTCATCGAACAGGGAACCATCCAGTAGGATTGCAACCGACCGGAGCAGACTGAGTCATCGAACAGGGAACCATCCAGTAGGATTGCAACCGACCGGAGCAGACTGAGTCATCGAACAGGGAACCATCCAGTAGGATTGCAACCGACCGGAGCAGACTGAGTCATCGAACAGGGAACCATGCAGTAGGATTGCAACCGACCGGAGCAGACTGAGTCATCCAACAGGGAACCATCCAGTAGGATTGCAACCGACCGGAGCAGACTGAGTCATCGAACAGGGAACCATCCAGTAGGATTGCAACCGACCGGAGCAGACTGAGTCATCGAACAGGGAACCATCCAGTAGGATTGCAACCGACCGGAGCAGACTGAGTCATCGAACAGGGAACCATCCAGTAGGATTGCAACCGACCGGAGCAGACTGAGTCATCGAACAGGGAACCATCCAGTAGGATTGCAACCGACCGGAGCAGACTGAGTCATCGAACAGGGAACCATGCAGTAGGATTGCAACCGACCGGAGCAGACTGAGTCATCGAACAGGGAACCATCCAGTAGGATTGCAACCGACCGGAGCAGACTGAGTCATCGAACAGGGAACCATCCAGTAGGATTGCAACCGACCGGAGCAGACTGAGTCATCGAACAGGGAACCATCCAGTAGGATTGCAACCGACCGGAGCAGACTGAGTCATCGAACAGGGAACCATCCAGTAGGATTTTAGCCGACCGGAGCAGACTGAAGCATCCAACAGGGAACCATCCAGTAGGATTGCAACCGACCGGAGCAGACTGAGTCATCCAACAGGGAACCATCCAGTAGGATTGCAACCGACCGGAGCAGACTGAGTCATCGAACAGGGAACCATCCAGTAGGATTGCAACCGACCGGAGCAGACTGAGTCATCGAACAGGGAACCATCCAGTAGGATTGCAACCGACCGGAGCAGACTGAGTCATCGAACAGGGAACCATCCAGTAGGATTGCAACCGACCGGAGCAGACTGAGTCATCGAACAGGGAACCATCCAGTAGGATTGCAACCGACCGGAGCAGACTGAGTCATCGAACAGGGAACCATCCAGTAGGATTGCAACCGACCGGAGCAGACTGAGTCATCGAACAGGGAACCATCCAGTAGGATTGCAACCGACCGGAGCAGACTGAGTCATCGAACAGGGAACCATCCAGTAGGATTGCAACCGACCGGAGCAGACTGAGTCATCGAACAGGGAACCATCCAGTAGGATTGCAACCGACCGGAGCAGACTGAGTCATCGAACAGGGAACCATCCAGTAGGATTGCAACCGACCGGAGCAGACTGAAGCATCCAACAGGGAACCATCCAGTAGGATTGCAACCGACCGGAGCAGACTGAGTCATCGAACAGGGAACCATCCAGTAGGATTGCAACCGACCGGAGCAGACTGAGTCATCGAACAGGGAACCATGCAGTAGGATTGCAACCGACCGGAGCAGACTGAAGCATCGAACAGGGAACCATCCAGTAGGATTGCAACCGACCGGAGCAGACTGAGTCATCGAACAGGGAACCATGCAGTAGGATTGCAACCGACCGGAGCAGACTGAAGCATCGAACAGGGAACCATCCAGTAGGATTGCAACCGACCGGAGCAGACTGAAGCATCCAACAGGGAACCATGCAGTAGGATTGCAACCGACCGGAGCAGACTGAGTCATCGAACAGGGAACCATCCAGTAGGATTGCAACCGACCGGAGCAGACTGAGTCATCGAACAGGGAACCATCCAGTAGGATTGCAACCGACCGGAGCAGACTGAGTCATCGAACAGGGAACCATCCAGTAGGATTGCAACCGACCGGAGCAGACTGAAGCATCGAACAGGGAACCATCCAGTAGGATTGCAACCGACCGGAGCAGACTGAGTCATCGAACAGGGAACCATCCAGTAGGATTGCAACCGACCGGAGCAGACTGAGTCATCGAACAGGGAACCATCCAGTAGGATTGCAACCGACCGGAGCAGACTGAAGCATCGAACAGGGAACCATGCAGTAGGATTGCAACCGACCGGAGCAGACTGAGTCATCCAACAGGGAACCATGCAGTAGGATTGCAACCGACCGGAGCAGACTGAGTCATCCAACAGGGAACCATCCAGTAGGATTGCAACCGACCGGAGCAGACTGAGTCATCGAACAGGGAACCATCCAGTAGGATTGCAACCGACCGGAGCAGACTGAGTCATCGAACAGGGAACCATCCAGTAGGATTGCAACCGACCGGAGCAGACTGAGTCATCGAACAGGGAACCATGCAGTAGGATTGCAACCGACCGGAGCAGACTGAGTCATCGAACAGGGAACCATCCAGTAGGATTGCAACCGACCGGAGCAGACTGAAGCATCGAACAGGGAACCATCCAGTAGGATTGCAACCGACCGGAGCAGACTGAGTCATCGAACAGGGAACCATCCAGTAGGATTGCAACCGACCGGAGCAGACTGAAGCATCGAACAGGGAACCATCCAGTAGGATTGCAACCGACCGGAGCAGACTGAAGCATCGAACAGGGAACCATCCAGTAGGATTGCAACCGACCGGAGCAGACTGAGTCATCGAACAGGGAACCATCCAGTAGGATTGCAACCGACCGGAGCAGACTGAAGCATCGAACAGGGAACCATGCAGTAGGATTGCAACCGACCGGAGCAGACTGAGTCATCCAACAGGGAACCATGCAGTAGGATTGCAACCGACCGGAGCAGACTGAGTCATCGAACAGGGAACCATCCAGTAGGATTGCAACCGACCGGAGCAGACTGAGTCATCGAACAGGGAACCATCCAGTAGGATTGCAACCGACCGGAGCAGACTGAGTCATCGAACAGGGAACCATCCAGTAGGATTGCAACCGACCGGAGCAGACTGAAGCATCGAACAGGGAACCATCCAGTAGGATTGCAACCGACCGGAGCAGACTGAGTCATCCAACAGGGAACCATCCAGTAGGATTGCAACCGACCGGAGCAGACTGAGTCATCGAACAGGGAACCATGCAGTAGGATTGCAACCGACCGGAGCAGACTGAGTCATCCAACAGGGAACCATCCAGTAGGATTGCAACCGACCGGAGCAGACTGAAGCATCCAACAGGGAACCATCCAGTAGGATTGCAACCGACCGGAGCAGACTGAGTCATCGAACAGCGAACCATCCAGTAGGATTGCAACCGACCGGAGCAGACTGAGTCATCGAACAGGGAACCATCCAGTAGGATTTTAGCCGACCGGAGCAGACTGAGTCATCGAACAGGGAACCATCCAGTAGGATTGCAACCGACCGGAGCAGACTGAAGCATCGACAGCGAACCATCCAGTAGGATTGCAACCGACCGGAGCAGACTGAGTCATCGAACAGGGAACCATCCAGTAGGATTGCAACCGACCGGAGCAGACTGAGTCATCCAACAGGGAACCATGCAGTAGGATTGCAACCGACCGGAGCAGACTGAAGCATCGAACAGGGAACCATCCAGTAGGATTGCAACCGACCGGAGCAGACTGAGTCATCGAACAGGGAACCGTGCAGTAGGATTGCAACCGACCGGAGCAGACTGAAGCATCGAACAGGGAACCATCCAGTAGGATTGCAACCGACCGGAGCAGACTGAGTCATCGAACAGGGAACCATGCAGTAGGATTGCAACCGACCGGAGCAGACTGAAACATCAACAGCGAACCGTGCAGTAGGATTGCAACCGACCGGAGCAGACTGAAGCATCGAACAGGTAAAGTAAGGAGAGAGACGACACGACATGATACCCACAAAACAAATATGCTTTAGCTTGAACCAGATAAGAAATTTATTTTGTTGTTGAAGGCAGAATTTGCTTATATTAAATACCATATATTCCTAAGCGCTAGCAGCGTCAACATGACCATGTTTAAATGAAACTGTCGGTCTCTTCATGTTTGACATGTCGTCGTCAGTTATTATAGAATCTAGTGCTTGCTATTACAAGAGCTGAAGAGGTTGGTTAATCCTCGCAGTTTCTTGCTACTGGAACCGTGGTCGGTGAAATGATTAACTTTATTATTCAGATTGTGGATGACAACTTTAAAACATTTCATGCAATCAGCGAGAAACATAACTAGGCAAGAGAAATGGTGCGCCTGATAAAAGCAGCATGTCGATTAAATTAGACAGTATTTTGGGCGAATCAATTTGTCACGCGCACTAAATATATTACCAAATGTTTCAGTTCATGACATGAGTGGGTTTCACCAACAGATGAACAAAATAAAGCAGAGGCCTACAGCTGGCGGACCGGCATGGTTAAAGAAAGACGATAATCGGCTCGGCTAAAAGTATCAGAGCCGTCGTCATCAGTCAAACAAGCAGTTGAACCATTTCTGCCAGCATTGAAAAATTCATCGTACAAAATATTTCATCAGAATCTTTCGATATCTGATTGCATGCATGCTGCATGCTGAATACACTCTAAACTTAGTCACATTCAAAAAAAATCAACCCACCCAATGTTTGTGATGTGGCCGGTAAATATTCGTGGCTCATATGGCAATATTCTTGACCTTCATAATGATAAGAATCGTTCATGTTTTCATGAATAGGATTATGAATCGACTACCTCGTTACAGCTCTACAAACAAGAAACGGTGAGGATCTCTTCTTCAGTGGTTGCAATGGCGAACAGCAGTCATTATTTCTTCTTTTTAGGAAAACCTTGTAAAAGATGATTCAAAAACGAAGCACACGACCATGTGCGTCGATAATTCGTTCAAGATATCCATTGGTCGGAAACTTGAACGAGAATAAATATCTGAAAGTTATTTCGCTCAACCGTCACATTTAAAGTAAATGAAAAATAAACAGTAGAAACGAAGTGCATTTATAGTATGAAATGAATATTCGAAACAAAAACCCTTTACATTAATTACCAAAGTAGCTGATCATCATTTTCAGATACTATACGACAAAAGTTACACAAAGTTCATGCAGTTCCTTTTACCGGTCAACAAATAGCGCTCTAGCAAAAATTATTTTTAGCTGATCTTTCTAATACTCCGAAATCCTTCATCACCAACTAAATGCGATATCAACGAAAATACAGGTTTTGGATTTCAATCAGGACAGTCAGAGAATCATGTAAGAACTTAGCAATTCATAAAAGACATAGCGCAGAGGTTGTCGACAAAATGAAATCATGACAGACAAAGAGACTTTCAATCGTGACATAGTGATACCTTGGACAGATGTCATACATTCCCTCATGAATTCCGCTTTTCTTTATTTGAAGTCACAATGTCACTAATGAAATTCAATGTCATTATTGAAATCACTAATTTCATTAACCAAAGCTTAGATGTCACTCTTGGAGTCCAAAACCTGTCGAAATAAAAAAAAACTATGCGAATACAGCATAGAATTGGAATAGAATACATAAATGTCATCTATTTGTTTATTATTGAATTGAAGATTGGAAAAAACTAATTTATTAATAATGCAAACATTACACATATCAAACAAACAACTAAATTTCAAATTACAGCGTGATATATATTAATCCATCACATGTAAACCATTTTATACCATATTGCAAACATTGCATCATTGTGTATTATTAAGATGTACAACGATTATTCTCAAATTTCCCATTTGTATTTCTAGGTTAATACTCGTATATGTTTTAAGAACAAGATAGATTAATGAGTTGCTACATTGAATAATATTTTGCGAAAACATTGTGAAATATCCGACTGCTCCTGTCAAATCCTTGATTTGCTCATGATTACTTGTCTGAATGAACTGTTAAAGCATTGAGTAAATATGATAGATTCAAAACGCATAGCAAGTTCAGGACAACTATTTAATGAAAGTCTGATCACTTAATCAGGCATGTGATTGACGAATTGAAAAAAAGTCGGAGATTAGAAAACCTATTTTCCCTAATAATTACTTAAACTGATGTGTGGGTTCCTTGTAATGGTGCCAAGCATTAAAATGAAAAACAAACAGTCGAACAATGGCTAAGCCCTATTACCAGTGTTTTTTAAGGTGTTCCACGGGTCACATTCTGCACCGTGGAATTTTCGACTTGTACCGTGGATTTTGAACGTTCATCCGTTACATGTAGTGAGCCATAGCCAACACTATCAATATCCAGAATTCATCTCAAGATAGCTCATTAACATGCAGAATCGCGAGTAAAATTCACTGCTAAATGCTTAATGTTATATTGCATTCATGACTTCTGTTTTTGCTTATAAATCCTGAGTGCGCTAGGCGTACACTAATGAAAGTCGATCTTGAGACGATTTGAGTGTGACCCGTGGGAATGATCAGATGACCCGTAGCAAAAACCTTAAAAACCCTGCTATTACACATACTTATCATGGATGTATATGTCATAACAATATCGTTCGCATGCTGCTACATACAATAGGTCAGTTATTAAGGTAATGATATCCACAATGAATGCATGGTGGGCGCTACATGAAGGCCTATAAAAGATAGAACTGTTCAAAAATGCTTTACTAAAGAAACTCAAATACGGCATTAATTACAGAGTTCTTTGCTAGAGCCTCCATTGCTGATCAAGTCTTTTGATGAGAGCACGAATCAACACAGAACTGGTAGGTACATGTATCTTATTTAAAGATTTTTTTATGGAATGAGCTCTATCGCAATAGAAATAATCAGAATTTGTGGTGGGGTCGTCATAGTTTATTCCGCGAATATTCATCATTTCTTGGTTCTTCTTCTTTTCTCTGCCAATTTGACGAGATTGCAGTAGTGTTTCATGCGTGCCTTCTGTACTGATTGCTAAGCGACTTTTTTTAATTTGCTTTTAAGCCCAGAAACAGTTCAGCAAGAAAGTTTACTTTTCTTGGCAGTTAACTTAGAATCTTTTCACGCAGTTGCGCTCGATACCTTTTAGATAAAGGCCTCATGATGTCTGACAATTTTGGACAAACTGGATCATAATGAATGTCACTTCGTCGGAAGAAGTCGATCGATGTCTTGTCGATTTGACACACTGAATTGCATTCAAAGTGTTGACATTCATAAGAGATAGTTGGGGATCAACAATGTCATTCATTATGCTGAAGGCCGTCTCTACCTGTGGTCCATGAAAACACGAAATAAGGGTCAGAGCCATTTTGGTAAGGGGAAGGTACTGTTGACGCAGTTGCACCCACCATGTATCAAATCTCTGATGCTCAGCAAAAGGAGGCAAATCGATCACGCTACAAGTTTGACAAGCTTCAATACTTATGTAACTCAATTCAAATGAACAAAATCAATCATACCAATGTCTATTTGTATAGACATAGCGACATTGGCGCCGGTACCTATTTTCAGTGAAATAATCACACTTTTTCAAATAGACATGCAATTCAAAAATTAGAGATGTAAGTAACCATATTTTCATACCCCTACCCGCTATAATTTTTATTCCATTTTTGAACAAGTTGCGAGAGTGGAGGTTTTAGACCCAAAAAGTCGGAAAAGTCGGAGAAATCACATGCCTGCTTAATCAGTGCCATCATTTTCATTTTAAAAGTTGCAGACCGACCACTTTCAATCACTGATTTTAGTCGAATGAATCATCATAACTGAGTAAGCGGACCATCATTTACCGACAATAATTTTCAGACAGTCCCATGAATTTTCACAAAAAAAGAGTTTGTTCAGACTCAATGTGATGCTCATATTGATAATAGCAATTTGAATAGTGAACATATTACGAATCACACAGGTTAATGTTATTAATATCACTCATTAGAAATACATGGTCTCACCTGCTTATGACAGACAATCATCATTCGCATCGAGTGCAATAACACAGTGACATATACGCGCGAATGATTTATGAAGATATTTTATTATATATCCAAAGCTCTATTGCGTATATCGAGTGAACTTACGGATGCAAGACAATATCTTCAAATCAGTTATGTATTCTTTTGAGTGTTGACATCACATTTTAGCGCATTCCAATTGCTCTGCTCAAAATGAATTAAGCAGAGTGATACTTCATGCACCCCAAAGTCAGTGCAGAAAAGGTGTAAACAGTTCGATAATAAATCGTTCTATTAAGATCATCATTATTCTTAATTATCATCATTCATGCCTCTCAAACAGATTTTGGACGACCTAAAACTTGAATTTATCGCTCAATACAGAGATGACTTAGTGAACAAAGCATTACTCATCACCACAACATCAACGAAGAAACAAACCTATTACCATACGACATCATGGTGGCGTCCTATACCTAACGCCATCATGCAACACACGTTAGAAAATAATAATCACACCAGAGTTAGAAGTTAATCACATCAGAACAATAACATAGACATCGATTTCTCTAAATGTCGTGCGATTAGATGCGTGGGTATGATATATGTCTATGTGACACAAACTTTCGGCGTAGCCTAATCTCATTCATGAATTTCTTTGTGGCCAAAGTGGAAGAAAACGCTGTGTATGGACACATAATGCAAGAATTTTCCAGAAACACTTGTGTATGATAGTCCGAAGCTGATCCTAGAGCAGGTCTCTCGATCCGGAAAATCTTTTACATAAGAATTAAAGCATAGAGTAAGTATATTAGGTAGAGTAGCAACTCAGTGTTGATTAAATCCCAAATGTGTATTCAGCTTCAATTTTATTAAATGAAATCGAGTTGGAGACATTTACACGGATTTGACTAATCATGATAGCAACACACAAGGAGGATTAGTATTCTGCAAATCCTCGGTGTCATGACAGTCTTGGGAGAGACAATGACTATTAAATTAACAATTCGATGGGCGACTACTTGCTCAGCTTTAGAAAGATGAGTATTTTCTTGAGCAAGCTTATATCACAAACTAACTGGCTCTGAAACAGCAAAGCATCATAATCAAAGACAATGATCACAATTAACTCTAAAAGATGTAAATGAGTCCGCAATATTATTCAGATTCAGGAAATGAAACAATTTTACTGAGTCATAAAATCATGCTGATGAAACTTGAATTAGAGAAATGAAATTTCAACCAAGAAGCACAATAAGATCTTAACTTTTCCATGAAGACTTGCATTGTAATTTATAATGCGGTTCATGAAATTACTTTGATAATCAGCTCAATTTTCATTTAAATAGGATGCCAATTAGCAAATTTTCATTCCTTTAGGTATCAAATCGCTAGCATATAAACAGAGGAACAATTTGCAAAAATTTAGCTTCTTAAAAATTGACCAAATATATTTTTGGCAATCTACACAAAAAACTGAATCTTTTGAAAGAACTTTTTTTTACTGTATGCTGACATTTTTTGAGTCGACAATCTACCTACTATATACTTACTCTATGGATTTAAGGATACATTTCAAATAAAATTTTGTAATGCCTTAGAACAACTTGGAGGACTTCGGAATAATCAGTGCTTCGGGATTTCATATCTTCATGATGAAATTCATCTCACACCATACTATTTAACGTGTAATAAAAAAAGTATCATTTTCATGAAATATTCTACTTGTGACTGCATTACTGCCATCGATGTCAACGCAAGCGATGTATTTGGAGGAGTCCTCTTTTGGTACTCTCCTATATACAACGACCAGAAGTCCAACAACTAAATTTAACGGAAGTTCTTATTTTTAGGCCATTCATAATTCAAATGACAATATGAGTTGATTAATGTCAACTTGATTACATTTCCTAAATCTTGCATGTATGCTTGCACGTAAAAAACGGTCATTCACTATCCCAAATTATCTCTGCTAAATACCGATTCTGATAGAAATGACGAAGGACGCAGCATTCAAGAGAGCAACACAGTTCCACAGCAATCGTCGTTCCTAAATGATGCGCAATATGCGGACTGCACGTATGAGACACTCATAGGTAAGTCACATTTTGACTGGCATGAATCCTTGAAATTATACTGTTTCATCATTGATTGACAAGGAACTCAAATCACATGGAGTACTATCATTGTGAACATATTAAAAAAAACACCCAAGTGTCCTCCACTTATGTTTGCGAATTTGAAATTGATTTCTAGCACATATGAACATATATAAACATGCAAAACGATGTCTAGTGAAAAAATACTTATTTTCCGATTACAGGCT